>CM075026.1:1980226-2017758 GCA_037576675.1 Pangasius sanitwongsei | reverse complement strand
AAATGGCTGTAATTCCTAAATGGTAAATGCCATATTTTTGTGGAACCTCTTGAAATAAAGCTGAAAGTCTACACTTCGAAGTCCACAAAATACAGTACAAACTTAAATCTGAGCATATTTCTTTTGTTGTCGTTTTTGTACTATGTTTTTATCTACATCAAAGGTCTCACTGATCACAATTTGTCTATTTATTAAGCTGATCAGATAATGCTGGAGGGGAAAAAGTGTCATTGCCTTGGATTTCAGAGAGACTGGCGACAAAAATGGGAAACCATGAAAGGAAGAAAAAAAATAAATAAAAGATTCATTAATAAAATATCCAGCGCAAACTGAGAGGTTAGCAGCAGTGTGAACGATCAGCGAAGGTTTTCTCACACTAAAGTGTATTAAATCCGCCTGCCGAGAGGAAAAATCTCTCTCAGGGTTTGTTATTATTCTGCACAAGTCTCAGCCGGGTAAAACTCCACCATGACACACAGGGACTCTTCAAATTTTTTTGTTTTTACCTTTTTGTGTGTGTGTCTTATTTCTATCCTATGTCTCTGGCTATTTATTCTCAGTGGCTTCAGAGATCGTTTTCCCCCCCATCTAATAGCATTTTCTCGCTTCTATTAGTTTCATCCTGAGCCTCCAGTGGGCGATGAAATAAAGAAGTTTTATCAGGTATTAGGGAACAGATGGGAATCATGTTATGGCCGCTCAAGGCGAAAGTGTGAAAACGTATATTCCACAAAGATGAATGCTATGTAATGTGTGTGGTTTTTTTTAAAAAAATTTTTTATCATCATCAGAAGGTCAAATTGAACATAAAGCTGCACTGTTTTTATTAGATGAGATTTCACACGCTCTGTTTGGTCCTCGTGTTTTCTGGTCTTCCAAAATCGAAGCAATTCATTTTGTCCTCTTCAGCTGTCACGTTTTTGCATGTACTTGTGAACCACAAAGACAAAAGAAAACCAAACAAACAAAAAATTTCGTAGTAGAAGTTTAAACCATCAAACAAATACAAGGTGCAGAAAAATCAGAGATATTTAAGCTCGAGTCACTTCAGGGTATCTACACGATTTTTTTTTTTTTCCCCCACACAAATAGAATTAAGCTGAAAAGAAATTGAATCAGTGCTAGTTCATTCCACACAAATGCCATTTTGGCCACACTGTAATAAGAAAGCTGGGAGTAAAATGGGAATAATTGAATCTTGTCCATCTTCTCCGTAACGTCCCAGGTGAGCTCATTAGCATTCAGTGGCAACGCGCAGATGCAGAGCGGCCAGACAGAGAATGACGAGCAAGAAAGGTGGGGGGGGAAAACAAAAAGGTAATAAAAGTTTCTAGCAATCGTCCATGATGGACAGGCGTGAGGTGAAAACAGAAAATAAAGAAAGGCAAAAGAGACTTTCTGGTGAAAAATGAGTCTGTTTACGTGGTTGAGAGTGAAAACGGTTTTTGACCCGAAATCTCTAGTCCACTTTTACACTGTTACTAAAACGTAAAAACCTCTCAAACTGTATCCAAATTCCATCACTGAGCACAAGGTTATTTCTTTCCAGACCGACAGAGTTAATGATACACCAATTTGTACGACATGATCTGCGAAAAATTTTAACAACGCACTATAAGCTACAAGAAGATCTCTTTGCTTTCTTTAATAAGAAACAAAAGACAGACATGGTAAAGAAATGTTTTGTTTTGGTTCTTAAATTGCATTATTTAGTTGGTTTTTTTTAAGTCAAGGCTACAATCAGAGATGATGCAAGTGAGTATCATGTCATTTGCTAAATGGAATTTGGTCTGTTTAGTTGTAACTGGCAAACAGATCGGAAAAAATAAAACACTTTATGGTGTGCTGTTTAATGAAAATAATAAACGACAGAGTGGAGGTACTGCTAGCACCACAAAGTGTTTTCTTCCACTTATACCACAGCAATTTGCCAAGGATTACAATTTGTTTTAATTAAAGAGCAACACATGGTACCTTTTATCTGTTTATAGTTACATTTAATGTTAAGCAACTCCGTGAATCAAGTTAATTCCTCTTATCACTTATGTTATAGCAGCGATGGGGAAAAAAAAAACAGTTGTTCTCTTGTAATAGCTTGTAATAACAGTTGCCCAGAACTACAAACTCCTCTGACACTGACACTGGAGACTCCTTCCCTAAATGCTAAATAAACGTTAATTAAAATTGTTAAAAAGAAAACTTCAACATGTCAGCAATTAGACACTTTTTTTTAATCTGTCTTGAGAATTCAGCAGCACTGTGGTGTAAATGAACAATATTTAACTTGTGCATGTGGGACGTATTATTGAATGTAACACACACACACACAAACACACACCCGCACACACAAATCGCCGTTCAGTCAGTACAAATATTTAATCGATTCACTGTCTTGTCTTCACTGCTGTCCACTTTGTTTCTTGTCTTTGCTCTATTCGAGTTTAGAAAAAGATATTACGATCCTCAGATTGACTCATTCCGTTCAGCACAGCTCCACACACACACACACACACACACACACACAGAGTCAGAGACAAGTATATAAATGCAAACCACTCACTCCCAGCTCCCCAAGCGCATCTCTTTTCTACTTTTACAAATAAAAGCTCGCTACACAAAAGCACTGGCAGAGTGCTTGAGCAAACACGGCTAAAACTAATCTCCTTCTAACACTGTGTCTTTTCCTCTCCTGTGTCTCAGGCATCTCCGTCACCTCCTACAACAACATTTTTGTGACTGCGACCAAGCGAGCAGTGAAGTCATTGAAGCACAGATTAATTCTCAGTCTTTCTAATGCTCTGCTGGGTTCTGGATTCTGATTGGTCAGAAGGTGTTGCTTCATTTCCTAGAACAGCAACTCTGACAACAGCGTCAATGTCAATGTGCTTGTTGTAGTATGTTCTCGTTTCTATAGTAACAGCTCATTCATGGGATTTGTTTGGTTATTTTTCTTGTGTGTGTGTGTGTTTAAACCAGACTTCTTGGTAAGCGATTGCTTTCTTTGGCTGACTACGGCTGAATCTGTTCTGTAAAGCTGCTTCGTGACCATTAAAAGCATTAAACAAATAAAATTAAAAATTGTGTCAATCCAGAGGAGATATGGTTTATTGTGGATTCGCTCTAGTTATTTAGGCATATTTTGGAAAAACAGACCAACTGCAGTACATATTCCTTTTGTGTCTAACCGTTCATATGGTGAAGATGATATTTAAGAGACGGTGTTTAGCATTTTTGGAAGGAGTCTCCAGTGTCAGAGCTTTGTAACGACCAGATGTAAATAAATAATTTAAAGTTTTCCACCATGGGGAAAACTGCCTTTTGTCTTCTTTAATTCAAGAGAGGGAGAAAAACAAACTGAAACTGATGTAATGTAAGTGAGAACAGTGACTAACTGTTTTTTACATTTAAATATAACTATAAATGGATAAAAATGATGACTTGTTAGCAAACTGCTGTGGTGTAAGAGAAATAAATCTTCCTGTTTCAGGAAAATAAGGCATTTTGGGTGTTGTAACTTGGCACAACGGAGTGTCTTCCGTATTTATTGTCTTTTTTAGTCAGGTGTTTTGATGTGAACTCCAAGAAAGATCATTAGATGGCAATCTAATGTTCAGTACTTTTGGTCAAGTGTTCAATTTTTCATTTTGATTTAGATTTTTTTATTACCTGACCTCTGGCCCATTATTCGGAGCTTCGCTTTAGTTGAGCTCAGGTGCAGAGCTCTGTGAATAAAAGCTCCCAAGGCTCTGCAACAAATATTGCAATTTGAGTTTTTCCGTTTTTATACCGTAAGCAAAATTACTGCTTTTATTGTAAAATAAGTAATCAAATGAGTTTTTTTTTATGGCTGTATTTAAAAACGGTAGTCTTTAATTTTTCACGAAGCATAATATCCAAATGACTGCAATTTAGTTTGATTTAATGTTGTATATGCGGTGTCCTCGGAGAGGAACCTCATTATGCTAATTTATTCATATCATAATAATATCAGGTTATAGAATATTGCAGTGTTTTCATGTAGGGTAGCAATATGTTTCAGTAAAGGCCTAACGCTATTAACCCACACTTTAATGGCAATGCAGCAGAGTTACACACATGGCTAATGATATGCACAGCTTGTGTTGCTTAAAATCTACTCGAGCAAGAAAGGTGCATCGCTGGAAGCTGCTGAACGAAAACACAGTGCCAACCCAGCAGTGACCTCCGTTTATCACGGATGTAAAGAGACGTACACTGTTATTCAAAGGTTTGGACACGTTAAATACAAATATTTATGCAATGACCCAATCAGCTAAACATGCGGTAGAAGTTCAAAGCATAAAATCGCAGTATCGTGTTCAGCTCAAACATCAGAATTGGGGGAAAAAAAGATCTCAGATCTGAGGCCGGTTTTAATATTTCAGAAACTGTTAATCCTGGGATTTTGACTCACGACATTCTCTAGACTTGACACAGAGTGGTGCGAAAAGCAACAAAACCATCCAGTGAGTAGCCTTTGTTGATGAGAAAGGACAGAGGGGAAAATGACCAGAGCTGACCGGAAGGCTATGGTAACTCAAATAACTACTCTTTACACCCGTGGTGTGCAGAAAAGCATCTCAGAACGCGTCTGAGAACCGCATTGGGTTCACTTCTGTCAGCCAAGAACAGGAATCTGAAGCTGGGTGAACAGTGAGCACAGGTTCACCCAAACTGGACTGTTCCGGATTGAAAAAAAGACGAATGTTATTCGTTCTAATACATGATTGTTTATATAGTAACATGTTACACAGGGATAATAATAAAATGATTACAATGGTGTTATTTAACAAAGGAAAACATGTAATCGTTGATGTCAAGTTTTCTGCAAGGAAACGTTTCTTTAACATTTATGGAAGGAGTCTCCAGTGCCAGTGAGAGGTAAAGCTGTAACTTTAGGTTTTCTGATTTCTTCAGGGAAGTGGAGTTTATGTTTACGGTAACATGACAAGCTGTGGTGTTGTTGTTTTTTTTTTTTTTTGTCTTGTTAAATTTGAGAGCGCAAAATGACAGGTTGATGAGGCAACGACTGTAGCTGCTATAACGCAAGTGAGAACAGGAAGTAGCTTGTTTCGCAAAACAGATTGTTGTAATAGGGAGTTACTGAGTATTTTCCTACGTGTTTTACTTCATAACATTTGGCAAAAATTTCAAAGAAACTTTCCAAAGTGTCAGTCTGTTAGGTGCATGGATGTCTTCATTTAGAATTTTTTTTTTTTCTTTTTTATGTTTTCCTCATTGGTTTGTTTGACAACATCGAACATTAAAAGTCATTGATAGCTACTTTAAAAAGTCATAAGCTTTTATTGTTGCCGAATGGCTCGCTTCTCTTCTTTGCCGTGTAAACTGCTGGCAAATAGAAATGAAACGATAATAGCCCATTCCAGTGTTATATCATTTCCCCTTTTCCCCCATTACCGTAAAACCGCTTTCAGAAAAGCAGCACTTATAAAGAAACCCTTATGCAGCAGAAGCGCACTGTAATAAATGTGAAGTCGTATCAACATAAAAAGTTACAGCTTCCAGCTGCACAGCAGCCTTTAGGAGGCTCGAGATAGCAGACTTCAGCATGCACATCCTGTGAGTTAATGTTCCACACTTCATGTCCGCCTTGTTTATAAATAACCTATAATGAAGACAGTGACACCATTCGAACATCATTTTGTCATTGTGTGCTCGCTCATATTCACGCTGTCGTTTCATAGTTTGACCCTCAGGGCAGATTTGCTGCGAAAGAAACGACGTCTGAGATGATCACAAGCTCCCCGAGGAGACCGATGGCCCAAAGGGAACTCGGGGAACTAAATATAAATCCATGACCCAAAAACTCATGGAAATGCAATAAACCCTAATGTTAAGAGTTGTGTTTTAATTTAAGGACACGGTGCCCTCTAGTGGATGTGTATGTGTATTTTTTCTGAAAGGTGAAATATAATTCAATAAATTCAGATTCAGATTTTCCTGAACTGAAATGTTTCCCTTTTGCAGAAGTTTTCGCATTTTAAACACGTTTAAAGTGTCATTTAAATGTTAAAACTTTATGCGCCGTCATCCGTGCAGTGTGTAAGAACTCTTTTCTGTCCATTTAAATTTTGAAAGAAAAAGTGTCAACTTTTTTCTCAAAAGGAGTCTTTTTTTTTTTTTTTTTTTTTTTTAAAAAAAGAACTCAACTTTAAATACAAGAAGTCATTTAAAATAAGAGTAATAAAAAAAAGAATAAACCTTAAATAAAAAGACTTTTAAAAAAAACAAGTCAAGTTTAAATAAAGAGTCACGTTTATATGAAATGAATCAACTTTAAAGAGTCAACTCTTAAAGAAGAGTCAGCTTAATGAAAAAGAATTTAAAAAAAAAAAGGAGTCAATAAAAAGAAACAATTTAAAGTAAAGGAGTGGAATTTCAAAAATAGTTTTGTTTTTAAACAAAAATAGTCAACTTTTAGAAAACAACACCAAAAGGCCACTAGATGGAATCAGACACTGCAGTCAGATTCTCATGCACTGAAGGGCGTTTGAGGCCAAAGTAAAGGAGTGTGTTCCAGGGAAACACTGTCATTTCTTTTATTGCAGGCAGTGATGGGAAGTTGCTTGGCAAAGTCAATTCGCAATAACAGGATGGATAAAATGATAAGCGGAGAAGTCCAATAACTCTGCGAAACATATTCCAAGCAGCTTTAGCAATGGTTCTGTGGAAACGGTCAGGTAGAGCAGTCAGATGATTACCTGCGAATCTTAAATCCTTTATTTACACGGTTCCATAAAAGCTGCATGAAACTTCAAGACACTAAATTTAACTAAACGTGCTCCACACTTCTCCATGGAACGAGCCTCCTTTCCTCCTCTCACTGCTGCTCGCTTGTCTCATCCGAATCACTGCCAGATTAAACCAGCTGGTTCTTTGCATCTGCTCTTGTTGATATAAGAGAAGTGAAAGTTCATGGACGAGGCTGCAGCATGCTGGATCACCTTTACCCGGGTTTTTATGGTGTGTTTGTGCAAAAACTCAACCATATCTGTTTCATTTTGTGGAAATTGGCCTTAAGAGAAATCGATACAGAAGTACAGAAGATGTACAACATCATCAAATCTTTAACGAGTGCTGCTCTTTTTATACCTTTAAACATCTCCACGCCTCGTCTGGATTTTATTCCATTGCACATGAGCCACTTATTATTTCAGTCTGCATGTAAATAATGATAAGAATAATAACAAGAAGGGAAAAAAACAGGGTTCTACATGCTTGTAGTAACAGTAATAAACTATTACTATAAAACTAAATGATTTTCTAGTCCATAGAAGAACTATTTATTTTATTTATTTATTTTTTTTTTTAGTCTTCTGAAGAACCCTTTTCAGCCCATGATATTTTTACCCACTTCTTTTTTTGGTACAATAATTGGAATAATAATTTTTCACCAAGATCCTTCTATGTAATGATGACAACTGTGTTGGGGAAATTTTTAGTTAGTTCTTTGTGGCACCAACAAAAATGAATAAAAAGTAAAAAAAATAAAATAAAATAAAATTTTTTTTTTTAAAAACTAACTAACTATTTAATTAAAACTAATTAATTAGTTAACCATTAATTAATTAGTGGCTGGATTTAAATAACCATTTCTGGCATGTTTCTGGGGGGGAAAAAAAGCATTTTTTTATATTTTAAATATAAATAAAACATATATGAAATGAATACAAAGTTTTAAAAACTTTAATAAATAAATAAATAGAATTTAAATAATTATTTCTGCCATTTTTCTGGAGAAAAAAGTAATTTTTTTTTACTTTAAATATAAATTCTGTCCATGTAATGCTTAATGTAATTAAATAATAGTAATAATACTGAAACATGTAAAATCTAAAGAAATGTTATACAAGTAAGTAAAAAAGTATTTTGTCTTTTTTTTTTTTTTTTCTGCAACTCAGAGAATGTCCTCATGGATTTTAACCCGAAGCCTAAGACAATCTTTATTATTACACATAACTTATATTAAAGTTTATTTCAAAAGCCCCAAATCAGAAACGTCACTGGGTTTTTACAGGCTCTTACGTTCCCAGGAGCATTTACATCAATGTTACAATGTTTCCACACTCTTATTACTACACACCTTTCCCATTAGTTTCACCGAGTTACTCAGTAATTAATAGTAGTGACTGAATAACTGAATAATCAGTAGGGACTTTCGATGGTGGACAAATCGACAGCCAGCATGATGACATGAGGGGAAAAAACTTCCCCATAAAAAAAAAAAATCATTTCATATTCAACATGGTGACGCAGCTGGCAATGTACACCACTCAAACCAGTCAGTCTAGCAAAGCAGCCCCAAAGTTACGAAGCACTGACACTGGTGACTCCTTCCATAAATGCTAAATCAACACAGAAGTCCTTGTGAATGAGCTGTTACTATAGAAACGATAGTGTTTTAATATAAACCTATATACTGTCAGAGCTGCTGGTATAGAAAATTAATCAACACCTTCTGACCAATCAGAAGCAAGAATTCAACAACGCCGTGGTGTAAAACTCCTAAAATGTACGACAATAAAGTGAGATGGATATGTCATTACTGAACATGATAATTCTAAGTATGAGTTTTTTGTTTCAAAATATTTCAAAGTAGTACCGCATGTCATGGATTACTATGCTTAGGATTTGGTAAATGTTGATTGGTAATGCTGTCCACTTTCATCTTCTCCTTTTCAGTAAAAGACCAGGACTTGAACATTAGCAGGCCAACGAGGGTTTAAACTCATTATCAGGAAAAACAACAGTGGAAATGTGACACTGTGCTGTTGTGTTGATGTTATCTGTTGTAATGGAGGACTTCCCAATGCTCATCTCCTTTTTTTTTCCACTTTCTTGGCTCCATCTATTATACAACCATATTTTTATGATAAATATTATAAAACAGATGTACAAACACTGCATCAGATGGCCTAAATGTTTAGAAATGTTACATGATGCAGCACCGCTTGACAGAGTTACAGTTGACTGTAAAATGTTTCTTTAATGGGGAAAAAAAAATAAGCTAAAGCTCTGTCTATATTACAGTTTATCAACTAAAAATGCAGGTCAAAATATCAAATGTGGGCAGTTAATAAGTCAAAAGTAAATTGTTAAAAACAAACACGGGATGTTTTGCAATGAGTCTCAGTCTCCAAACCTTATCCCTATAAATTACTGTATGACATTAGAGTTAGAACTGATCACTTTTAAAAAGGAAATGGTATGAACATAGTGTCTCTTTGTCTTGATTTTGTCCTGGGGTGTGCACTCAATATATGGTATATGGCTGTAAAAAAAAAAATGCTTCAAATACAGTTTTCCATTTAAAAACTTTATGAAGACTGATTAATGGCAGAGCAGTCGGTTGGTCTGATCTCACTGGAGTGCAAAGTGAAATGACCCAAAATAGCGTGAGAGACACGAACCAAAAACAGAAGGACTCAGGAATTTGGCCCTCATGTTGTTTTGACCATGAGCGATAACTTAATTTATTCCCTTTCTCCAAAGTTGACACATGTGGAGTGCTTCAACGCTTGGTTTACTGTCACTGTACTCGTGTATATACAAGAGCATTAATAAAAAATAAAAAAAAAAGAAGAAGAAATGCACAAGCTCTGATTACTGTGTGATCAGTGTGCTGGCATTAGGAGAAGAATCTAGTCAGAACCTATTATTATAACCTATTAATTCTGCAGTTTTCGTGATCTACCACACCACATTCATTACCTTAGCTACTTTTCCACCTATATTTTATATATATATATATATATATGGTTAGGGTTATATATAGGGTCCAATCACTGGTAGTCAGGTTTACAGCTGGAGGTAAATCCATATATAAGGTCAAAACAAAAAAAAAAAAAAACACCAAAGACAATAAGCTGCATTTTGAATTACATCATTTAGCAGATGCTTTTATCCAAAGTGTTTAAACCCATGGTTGTTTCTAGCTACAAGCAATACAAGCAGTTGCTTAGGGTCCCAAGCCACCAGGAAGCCCTAAATCATATACATTTTGTGATAATATCTTTTGGTGATAATGGATGGTGAGCCCATGGTTGTTTGTGTAGTCTTGACAAGTACGTATGGGATGAGTGGAGGGTCGAGGGTGGAGTAGTATGTCGTTTATGGCCACCAATTGTTCCGAAACAGCAGATGATGCAGAATCCAATCCAAGCAGGTCTGATAAGGGTTAAGGGTCTTCCTCAAGGGCTCTACAGTAACTCTCTGGCAGTCCTGAGATTTAAACATTTACATTCCCGGCATTTGGCAGATGTTCTTGTTCAAAGTGACTTACATAAATACTTTAACAAATCCTTATGCTAGTTGCAGGTCAGCCTGAGTGTGGGCGTCAAGAAACATTAACTGATGAAGGGCCACTTACTGGGAGCTTGGTGATGAAGCATAGAAAGTGTGTAGCGTTTAAAGCAGAACCTCAAGATATCTTAAACAAACTGTGAAGTATAATGACAATGACATACGTCCTCACCAGAATAATAGGCGACCTCATTGTGCTCTCGCTGATTATACTGTATATCCTCTTGCTTTTTAGTAGCTCACTACGAAGTCTTGCCGTTTCTCCAATTGTAGTTCTGAGCCTTTGTATATCTCATGTTTAGGAACACTGTACTAATACTGGGTAGTACTTTGCTCTCAAAACAGCCTCAATTCTTTGTGCCATGGCTTCCACAAGATGTTGGAAACATTTCTTTGAGAGTCTGGTCCATGTTGACATGATTGCGTCACAAATTCCTGCACATTTTTCAGGTGCACTTTCATGCTGCGAATCTCCTGTTCTACCACATCCCAAAGGTGTTCTATTGGGTTCAGGTCTGGTGACTAGGAAGGCCACTGAAGAACATTGAACTCATTGTCGTGTTCATGAAACCAGTTTTGCTTTGTGGCATGGTGCATTATCATGCTGGAAGTAGCCATTAGAAGATGGGTAAATTGTGGCCATGAAGGGATGCACATGGTCAGCAACAATACTCAAATTGGCTTTGGCATTCAAGCGATGGTATTATCAGGCCCAAAGTATGCCAAGAAATCCCACACCATTTCACCACCTCCACCAGCCTGGACTCTTGACACAAGGCAGGTTGGGTCCATGGATTCATGCTGTTGGTGCCAAATTCTGACCCCACCATCTGTTTGCCTCAGCAGAAATCAACTCATTAGACCAGACTGCATTTTTTCCAGTCTTCAGCCTTCCAATTTTGTTGAGCCTGTGCCCACTGCAGCCTCAGCTTTCTGTTTTCTGGCCTGACAGAAGTGGAACCCAATCTGGTCTTCTGCTGTTGTAGCCCATCCACTTCAAAGAGTGGTTATCTCAGTTACTGTAGCCTTTCTGTCAGCAGTCTTTCCATTCTCCATAGGCCTCTCTTATCAGCAAGGTGTTCCCGTCAACAGAACTGCTGCTCACTGGATGTTTTTGCTTTATTGCACCATTCTGTGTAATCTCTAGTGTCTGTTGTGAGTGAAAATTCCAGGAGATCAGCAGTTATGGAAATACTCAAAACAGCCCGTCTGGCACCAACAATCATGCCAAGGTCAAAATCACCGAGATCACATTTTCCTCATCCTGATGGTTTGTGTGAAGATTACCCGAAGCCGCTGGCCCGTATGTGCATGATTTTATGCATTGCGCTGCTGCCACATGATTTGGCTGATTAGATAATTGCATGAATGAGTAGGTGTACAGGTGGTCCTAATAAAGTTCTCTGTAAATGTGTATATTATTTCTTGGTATGGGTCATAGCAACTCCCAGTGATACCCCTCACCTCCAGCAAATGTCTCCTGAATACTAACTCGATTTCTCATTCACATCCAGTTATACTTCCCGCTCTTAACATACAGTATATACTGCATACTGATGGTACATCAGTAACTTTGCCAAGTCTTGCCAACTATCCAGTTTGTGTATGCGTTTAAAGTTGATGATTTTGGATTGCTACTCTGCTTATATTCTTTTATATTCTGCTTATATTCGTCATTCTTTGTGTACTGAAAATTGCCTGCCTGATTATGCTGAATCTTTGGAAAATCCTGTCATGCACATGGATCCTAAGTCTCATAAGACCACACTTTCAGTAGGCTTATTTCTTGTTGAAAAAAAGCAACGAATCAGTAAATGAATGAATAAATAAATTGGGAATCAGGGTCTGAGAATGATGAGTTATAGGTCAGTAAATGTGACACCTGCATTATGCCTCAGCTCAGTTCCCACCATAATCCTCTGTAACTGTAGCAGTCATGTGCTCACTTTAATCCTGCGGAGTCATAGGTCAATCATGTGGCCCACTTTATATCAGCTACTGTCCTTTTTCTGTCTCTCTTTCAGCTTTTTTTTTTCCACTCAGTCTTTGTTCGTTTGTATTCCTCCCTAATTTTATTTCCACAAGCTCCTGCAGATCAACTGGTTCATCCAAACACGGAATGATGACTCAGCATTTAATAGTGAGGCGTAAGAGGAAAAGACGTAAAGGGAGGATTAAGGATAAGGACACGAGAAAACAGACATAACATGTCCTCCTCCACTGTTTCCAATGTTTAAATATCAGTGTGTGTGTGTAAAAGGAAGACAAAAAGCAGACTCCTGACCTGAAACTTAACATGCAGCTGAAGTGACTCACAAAAACAGACCAAATGTGTTGTTGTTATTATTATTATTATTATTATTATTATTATTATTATTAGTAAGGTAATAGACAAGGCACATTTTGCGTACCTCGCTTACCTAAATGACAAATTTTTGACTCTTTTGAACAATATCCAACATGGCCGTCGGGTACAGAATCCCTGGGCTTCTTTTTGTCTGTGGGGTTTTTTGTGTTTATGTAATTTCCTTCACAGTGTCAATAAATAGTATCGTTTCTTTTCATGATTTCGGATAGTGTTGCATGTGAGGGCTTGGATCTGCTGTAATGACACTATAATGACGATCTTCTGTTGCATCAGAGGAAGTCATGGGCGTTTGCCAGACAGCTGGTACGACTGAGACTAAAAAAGGGTGGAAAATGGTGGAAAAAGTTGGAAACTCGCCCAATATTCTTGTCCGTCTTGTCTGTCTGGCACTCTGCCTAACTCTTGCACGCGTTGATACAGATCTCAGAGCAATACAAGCTTATCGGCTTCCCCTTTCCTCTCTCGAGTTCCTGGCAAACGCTGACGAATGATGGGTTAACACTCGCTGCGTTATTGTTGCACTTCCTCAGAAGAAAGCCTCTCCCTACAGTGATGTGTGTTTAGAAGAAAAAAAAACACACACACACACACACACAATAATGAAGACTTCAGATGTTTTGATATTTATACCAACAGGGTTAAAAGTTGAAGTCTACTTTCTTTTTACCATTTTAATTCAAAATTAAGACAAGTAGATTCCATCCTTTATTACTAACAGACAGAACATAGAGAACATACAAGTAGCCTAGTTTAGTCCAGGCAGTTACTAAAGGTGGATGAATGAACTCTGTAAATGCATTGCACGCTTTTTTTGTTTGCCCCACAAGCTTCATATCTGAAATTACTCGCCACCCGCATGAACGTAAAAACCTCCCACTGAAGGGAATTTTTTTGTTGTCCCGTGGGATCTTGGTCCTGATGCACACCTGCGAGCCCTTTTTTCAATTCATATTCATCTCCTATTCATATCTGTATTTGTATTTGAATCTGTTCATTCCAAATAATGTATACATATACGGTTACGTCCGCAGTGCTAGCAGTTATTAAGGTAAACCACCTTGTTCTAGTATCTAAAAATAATTGAAATTATCCTTTTTTTTTTTCTTTCAATTTTTTGACACAAGCAGTGGAAGGGGTGGGATTTTGGGATTTACTTTGGCAGAAATGGTCGCTGCCCTTGATCTGGTGTTGCAACAGCGAGGTTGAACTCTAGCAGGCTAAAGCTGGAAATGATGATGTGGTGATAGCAAGTTGTTTATTTGAGACAATATGCAAGGAAGAAAACACTTGGATGTGTTTTGTTGGAGGAAAATAATCCGTGAGGGCATGGTATACCACAGCAATTTGTCAAAATTTATTACAATTACAAATTTATATATATATATTTAAGGATATTTCGGGGGGTTTTTCTTCCACATTTATAGTTGTGGAACGTCCATTAAACAAGTTCATTAAAAAAAATTCCTGATATCACTTATAGCAGCTATAAACAGTCGTTCCCTCACTACTTTTTTTTTTTTTTCCTCTCATAAGGTTAAGACAAAATGACAGAAAACTTCACCATATCAAGGATTTCGGACGTTTATTTTAAAACTCCTTTACGAAGAGAAGTCCCTGTGAGTGAGCTGTTAGCATGGAAACGCTAACGTATTATAAAGAGCACATTGATATGAAAGTAATATTAATGTTAGCTAGCTGTCTCACTAGCTTCAATTTGGATAGAGGTTAATTAGTTATCGTTTGGAAAGACAAAGACTTCACCTCACTTTTAAATATGGTCCTTTTGAGTAAAAGAAGTCAGTCAAGGAAACTTTAATCTGAGACTTTTTTTAATAACTGGTGAAATAATAACAGTCCTTGGTAATGTAGTCAGACTTTTGGACCCTACTGTAGATCATTATGTTACACCACATTCAGCGTCCTGTGTGGCTTCACATGGTTCACACTGACCCGATTAAAACTCTGGACTCTGTGGACGTGTCTGTGCTTAACGCAGGAACGAGCTGCGGCTGCCAACACATCCATTACCAAGACCTTGTACATCAGACGCACGCCGCTAGACTTCTACACTTCCATCGTCTGTGAATGATTCATCAGAGTAAGATAGCAGGGTCCAAAAGTCTGAATGCGTTGCTGAGAATGTCAAATTTTTTACTCGATTCAGATTTTTTTTTTTTTTTTTTAAACAATCCATCACTTTTATGTTTTTAAACTGTTGTGATAATACTAGAATAAATATCATCACATGCAAAGCCAGATACAAGAGGAAGGTGCCATGGAAATTAATTAATTAATGAATTAATGCAATGTGGTGGTGGTGGTGGTGGTGGTGGTAGATTTTTAAATTTCATCATTTTAGTGAGTGGTAATGTTAAAATAAAGGAATCAAAATCCTACTTTTTTTTTTTTTTTTTCCTTGGCCTGGGACTTTCACAGGATCCACAATTCTAGCTGCATGCACAGTTGTACATAATTAGGCAGCTGCAATAACAATCACTTTATCCCAAGCCAAGCCGTTGTCATTATTACAAACTCGTCTATTTCTTTGCACACAATCAGCCAGTTGGTCCGAGGCAATAAATAAACACAGGGAGAAATAGATACATCAATAGGAGGTGGCGCGGGCCATTGTGCTGCAGCAGGGAGCGTTTCCTCCTCCGTCCTGCACCTGTGGAGATGGTCAGAGGGCGAGGAGAGACGAGATGGGAGGAGGACGGAGGAGAAGAGCAGAGAACAATGGCCGCCGGAGCCAGCGCGAGACAGAGAGTCTGCCAGCCTGGGCCGGACAGGAAGCGGCTTCTCTCGGCTGGAGAGAGAGGACAGACGGGAGGACGGAGGGAAAACAATGGCTGGAGGACGAGGAAAGCGAGAAGAGAGGTTGCCAGGATGCTCCACTGGGCGCTGATGTCCAAAGAACAAGCCGTTCCAAGTCCTACACACACACCCAGAGAGAGAGAGAGAGAGAGAGAGAGAGAGAGAGAGGACAGGGATGCAGGTTACTAGGCGCCACAGTGTCCCATGAGACAAATTCGGAGGAAGGCTGTGTTAATGACTTTTTATTAGTGTTTACGATGGGGACTGACACCACAGGCGCTGACAAAAAGCAGTGTTGTGTCACTGAACCATGAGTCGTACGTATGTTACACAACACCTTTGAGTGTCCAAAGATAAAAGATAACGAATGAGAGATTGCTAAATGTTATAACCAGGCCGGCGAATGGAATATAAGAGCGCTTAATGTAATATAGGATGTCACTTTAGTTTAAATTAAAGTTCTAATCACTAAAAAGAAAAAAAGACCACCAAGGACAGCAAGGCTATTGGGATAATTCCACGTTTGGGATGGCGTTTGTGTTCCACTGATATTACAGTTACAAATACGTATTTGTCCGTCACAACAAGCTACGTGCATATTTCAGATAAACAACTTTATATATAAATTTTTTTTTATAAAATGAATAAAAGCTCTACTGCACTTAGAAAACAGCCCTCTGCATGTCCCAGCTCACTAAAATGACCTTTTTCTTTAAAAATCATTAAACAATCATTAAAATAGTAAAAATCATATTGTTTTTGCATTAATGTGTGACTCCATTAAACATAACGCTCTTCTAGGTTATGAGACAATTTCATTTCAGTTCCCATACCTTTCACTCCGCACTATTACCTGAGCACGTTCACCCCTGTGAAATATTTGGACTATTCCACAACAGGAAGCTGCATCATTTGACTTTTCTAAAGATCCTGGGAAGAAGAAAAGTAGTTTCTCTCATTGTTTTTTTTATTTATTTATTTATTTTTTTTAACTTTATTTTCATATTTTGAAATTGCCCGACGAGGTCACTTTGAAAGAACAAACTCGTGACCCAAATTATAGACTGATAATAAATAATTAATTTGTAAATATTAATCATTAGTGTGGGTCCTAGTTAACTACATTTTCTGGTTTTTTTTCCAATTCTATGCTAAAAACCTCGTTAATTACTCGAGAGCAAAATGCAGCCATTGTCCGCAAAAGTGCATGTTTTTTAGATGTAATGTTGAAAAATAGTTTTAATTCTATTTAAAAATTTTTTTTATTAGAGTTACTAAAAGGGCTGAACACCGTCTATTTGTGGAATCGTCCATTTCCTGTCCGAGTACAAATATTTTAAACAAATAGGCAAACAAATTTAGTCTAAGATCAAATCTGATCAAAGATCAAAATCAAATTTTCTAAGATCCTGTTCTATTTAAAAAAACAATTTTTTTTTTTTTAATAAATCAGTCACTTTTTCCAGACTGTAAGTTCATTCGTTTGTCATATCAACACCTTTTATTGCTTAAATATTGCAAATATGTTGCTTGGGAGGGCAATTATGCGTCAGCGTGTCGCCACTGTGGGTAACAACACAAAACAGGGGTCAACTCCAGCATGTGGTACTGACGCACCACACACACACATACACACATGCACAATGCACCAATTCATCCAAAGCAAATAGTGGGCCTCTCATTGTAGTGGCACAATGAGTACCATAACAAGAATTTGTGCAACATTCCCAATCCCTTTGATGAAAGGCTTTATTGGGGGATTCCAGACAGCTGTCTGTGTTCAGGAAGTTTTCACGAGTTTGGAAATGCCCAGAGGCACATTGAGGAAAGCCCTTGAACATACCACCCCCGTGCCTGGCCACCAGTCAGAACATACCATCTGACGCTTGTCCTTCTGATGTTCTTGTCTTTCCTGCCAACCTTCTCAACACTGACCTTCAACTGGCGTCCTTTGGCCCCAGGGTGCTTCCAGTTGGCATTTGGCGCAGCCCGGCCTCGGCTTATTGCGCCGAAACAGTGTGTATGCTGAGGCAATGAGGCTTGCCAGCTGCGTCAGAAACGTGAGTAAGGTGAAGAAAATGGTTGCTGTTAAGTGCGTCAGCTTGTGCTGACACTGACTCGTCCTGAATCTAGCACCTAAACTGCCGGTTAAACAAAAACAAGACTAAGATTAAGTGAAATGACAAACACTTGGACTGTAAATATTCACGTTTCACGCTATGATTCACAGTTATGCATTAACACACACTACTTACGCTGTTCCAGTAAAATCAATTGGGTCCAAACATCTGAATCATCACAAATATTACAGTTTTTTTTTTTTTTTAAAGATTACAAGTCAAAACATTTACAGCATTTTGCAGAAGGTCTTATCCAGAGCACGCTTTGTAGTCATCCATCAGAAAACATCCTCAGGCTTGTTCAAATATTTTTTTTTTTACATCCCCTGTTGATGTAAGTTGATGTAGAACCACCCTGGACTGAATCAGTATGAGGTAAACATAAATTGCTGTACAGTGTGCTAGGGTTAAGTAAGTATCATCTGAATGTACTTCTGGGATCTGTTGTGATCACTGAGAGGTAAAGGCAGTTCAAAATTCTTGCTTGTCTGTATGTTTTTCCATTTCTAAGCGACCAACAGGAAGTGATGCGGGACTGTTTAATAAGACCTACATCCGCAGTCCTACAGTGTTTTATCTTCTTTATCTTCGGCTAATAACACACTTCCATTTAAACCCTGACTCACACAGAAAGCCAATATTTCTTCGGAGGACTTTGTCCAAGCTTTGCATTAACCAGTATCCAGGCTACAAGAGTCAACAAAATGAATCAACAAAATGACTCGAGTCACAGGCTGCGAGTCGCTCCCTCTTTCTCTTCTCCCTCTCTCTCTCTCTCTCTCTCCCTCTCTCTCCCTGTTCCCTTTTCCTCTGTTCAGCGTCTGTATCACTTCCTCTATCGCGCACTCTCCAACCAGTTCGAGCTGGAACTGAAGGAGTGGTGTTCCGTCAGCCAGAAACACACACACACACACACACACACACACACACTCACACGCACAAACTTCAAAGTCATCCAAACTAACCTCAGAGAAAGCCAGGAAACATGGAGTGAAAGGACAAGCTGTTTGTATCAGTGTATCATATTTATCCAATCCCGGTCTAAACAAGTTTCCTTAAAAAAAAAAAAAACTTTCAGCTCTAAAAGTGTTCCATTAACAAGTGTGTATTACTTTCCAAGGGCCAACTCCAATGCTACTTTACTCCAGCGCTATAGCTTCCTAAATCCATGTGCAGTGCATAACAATAAAACACAGCTTCCTTTACTCAAAAGATCATACTGTGATATAGTGTATTTACACTCACCGTTCACTTTATTAGGAACACCGTTCATGAAATTATCCATCGCTCAATGCGGAGAAATTCCGCAGGCAGGAGAATGAACAGCGCAGACAGGAAGGCTACGGTAACCCAAACAACCACTCTTTACAACCGTGGTGAGCAGAAAAGCATCTCAGAATGTCAAACCTCGGATTCCTGTCTTTCTCGGCTGACAGGAACGGGACCCGATATGATTTTCTACTGTTGTAGCCCAGTCACCTCAGTGTTGGATGTGTTGTGTGTTCTGAGATGCTTTTCAGCTCACCACAGATGGAGAGAGTTGTGATTCATAGCCTTCGTGAACCAGTGACTGGAACCAGGTGTTCCTTTTAAAGTGGCCAGTGAGTGTATATTCTGTACCTTTTGAGTTGTTTTTTTTTTTTTTTTTTATTTAATATTTTAGCTTAATACCAATTATTGAGGTGAGTTTCTCTTGCATGTCATTTCCTCACACTTTGGGAGGTGTGTGGAGATTTTTGGTTGCAAGTAAGAGAAAAAGAAAGAGTGAGTGAGAAAGACAAAGAAAGGAGTAGACTGTGACTAAGAGGATAAAGGGACAGAGAAAGTGATATAAGGAGAGGGGGGTGAGGGGAGAAACTAGAGCTCGTTTGCTAGGTCGTTCACTCTGTATCATCAATGTTTACCTGAGAAGAGAGAGAGAGAATGAGAGAGAACGCTACAGGTCATTCCACCTGATGAATATTTATGAGAGGGTAATGGCTCAGGTAAATTTCAGTCTCTTCCCGGCTCAGGCCGGATCCACACGTGGCATTCAGGTGGTCAGATATCAGATGACGCACTCCAAACTGCCCGTAGCCGGTTTGCACCAGCCAGGCCACTAACGACCAGAGCAATAAGCTTAGCGGCTATCCGCTAATCCTCGTCCTTCCCTCACTGGCTCTTATCCCAAACCCAACCCTAAACCTGAGCACACCTCAACACTCAACACAGCATTTCTCACAAGTGCTAACATCATGCTATCCAAACAACTGCTAGCAGGAAGTCTTGAGATGATGAATTTATAAGCACAGGCGTTGAACTCATTTAAATAAGCTCTTATCTACACAATGAATGTTTGAGCTGGTCCTGAGTGAACCGGTTAGCACCAGAGCACTACGCTACGTAGCAGGAACAGCCTCGAAACGGTAAAACCCCAGCTGGCAGAGAAACCAGATCCTCTTTAGTTAGCGCTTATCTCAACAAGGGAGATAAGTGCGAGTGTGTGAGGCATTGAAACGAATCCCGATGACCCCACCGAGACTAAATAAACAGCTGGCTCACGTGTCCCGCTTTTCATCAGTGTGGAAATGGTTACTGATGCATTTCTGAAATTCGGAGTTAACAGCAATATCTTTGCAAACGATTTGGAAGAATGAATAATGTCCTGTTTGAATCTTTTTTTTTTTTTTTTTTTTTTTTGCACACACACACACACACACACATTCTATATATATAGATATATATAGATATAGATATATAGATAGATTATACCACAATTCTCACATCTGATTGGTCAGAAGGTGTTGATTCATTTCAGATAGATAGATAGATAGATAGATAGATAGATAGATAGATTATACCACAATTCTCACATCTGATTGGTCAGAAGGTGTTGATTCATTTCCAATAGATAGGTAGATAGATAGATAGATAGATAGATAGATTATACCACAATTCTCACATCTGATTGGTCAGAAGGTGTTGATTCATTTCCGATAGATAGATAGATAGATAGATAGATAGATAGATAGATAGATAGATAGATAGATAGATAGATAGATAGATTATACCACAATTCTCACATCTGATTGGTCAGATGGTGTTGATTCATTTCCGATAGATAGATAGATAGATAGATAGATAGATAGATAGATAGATAGATAGATAGATTATACCACAATTCTCACATCTGATTGGTCAGATGGTGTTGATTCATCTCCTATAACAGCAGCTCTGACAGTAGTGCAGCTGCACATCACAGCTTTATATTAATCTGTTGTTCTTTAACATTTACGGAAGGAGTCTCCAGTGTCGGTGCTTTGTAACAGCATACTGTACGTTTTTCTTTGTTAAGGCCTAGTCCCTGTGAAGAGCTGTTACTATAGAAACGGTAGCGTATTAGAACGAACGCATTCGTATAAACCTGTGACTTGTAGCTGCACTACTGTAAGAGCATGCTCGTAATAAAAACGAATCAACGCCTTCTTGCTAATCAGGATCCAGAACTCGGCAGCGCTGCCACAAATGCAAATCCGTTGCCTGTCTCGCAGCTACCGATGCACATCAGCCGTGGGGGAAGGATGACATCAGTGCAGTGATGTCATCGCGGGCAAGTTTCAGTGTGTCAGACTCGCTGATGCTGCACGCGTGGGGTTGCGTCAGCTGCTGAGATCGAGATCGAGATCTGAGTGCTGAGTAAGCCTTTCCTGCTGACGCTTTTCAAGGTCGTGTCCCTGCCA
The DNA here is from genome assembly GCA_037576675.1 of Pangasius sanitwongsei. Lineage (NCBI taxonomy): Eukaryota > Metazoa > Chordata > Actinopteri > Siluriformes > Pangasiidae > Pangasius > Pangasius sanitwongsei. The sequence goes on along the minus strand of CM075026.1, from coordinate 1,996,396 downwards.
GATGTTGACACAGATGTGTCAGAGATTTCGTTTTGGATGTAAGATGATCATGCACAGGACGATTTCTAACCGCAGAAGTGATTCAAGTGTGCAGTGAAAATGTTTGCTTACTGAAATAGAGATGAAGGATGAAGAATTATAGGATGTCTAATGCATCTTAGACTTTTAGGGGGGAAAAATGTTCCTTAAGGGTTCATTAATAATTGAGTTCTTAGCTTTCTAAGAAGGTTCTATGTGGAAATCTCTCACTGGGTTGCTGCAGAGAAAAGTCCCTCATGTGTGCAGCTGCAATTTTACATTATCTAAGAGTGTATAATGTGAGTTTTTGTTTTTTTAATCCTAATTTACTGTATTATGTGTTATGTCTAATCACCATGATGGACCTAACATCCTTAAATTCCACTATTTTATTAGAATCTTACATGCACACACAAAGTGTGAAATTATATATTTTTAGTGGAAATTTAGTTACTTACTAAATAAATGTGCTGAAGTGTCTACACTGAAGAAACAATTAATTAATAATAAGGGTTTTAAGGGGTAATTAATAATTAAGTAGCCTGTTATTAAGGGCTCTTGGCTTACTGAAAGGTTGATACCTGTAACTTCTAGAGTGTATAATGTGACTTGTTTTGGTGTTTTTTCCCCCCTATTGTTTACTATATTACTATATTTACTGTATTATATGGAGTAGAAGGTACATGTGGAATCACTGTAATAGACCTATAGAAAGATCAAATCCCCCGATTTAGTCTAATTTCACACAAACACAACTGAACTCTGTAGAAGTGCATTCGAATGATCATGACAAACAATTAATGCTTTTTTTTTTTTAAGTTAATAATTTATTGTAGAAATTACAAAATGTGTGCAAATGCATGATCAAAAAAGTTATCACAGCATTGTAGTATATAAAAAAAATATTTATATTTAAAAAAAAAAAAAAAACGTGCATCAACACAGGAGCTTGTAACTGCTCATGAAGTCCATCAGTCTTTGCAAAAGTTCAGGAGAAGTTTCTGGAAGTTTCTTCATGTGTTTCTCAGCGATGTGCATTGCAGCAGAGCTTCAGCTCAGAGCTGCTGCTTGTGTGTGCGCTTCACCACAGCATGGCACCGGCACCGGCACTTCAGCCGCCGTTAAAACCGTCCATTTGTGGCGTGTTTGGACCCTTCGGCTTGCAGTACGCGGCCCTGTGCGGCTTTCTCCGCCGGCTCGTGAGCGTCTCTCTCTGTCTCTCGCTCTCTGGCACGTGGAAGTTTCTCGTCAGTGTCCCTGAGCATCCGCGCGCAGTGTCGACTCGGAGTCGGCTCACCGCTCGTCTCTCGAGCTGCTGTCACTCGTCTGCGACTCTTCTACCGGAGCCGTGAGAAGTGAATCCTCAGCGCAGCTTCAGCAGGCCGCGCAGCGTGCGCGCGATCTGCAGGAACTTGTCCTTCTTGCGCTGCTTGAGCGCCATCAGGGCGCGCGCCGTCTCGTCCGGGTCGTTGGCGCACGAGAAGATGCTCCGCACGCGCTCCTCGGCCTTCGCGTCGCCCGCCTTGCGGAAGAGGCGCGCGAGCGCGTCCTCGCTCACGTGCTCGAAGATGTTGGGGGCCGCGCGCTTGCGGCGCGCCGTGTCGAAGCGGTTGCCGCGCGCAGACGGACACACCCGGCAGCTGTCTGACCTCGTGTAAGTCGCCATCGCGGCAGCTTGCTGTCTTCCACGTTGCGCCTTCGGAGCTTTGTGAAAGCCGGCTTTCTGTTTGTTCTCGCCAGCTCTCGCGAGTCTAGTCGGGATTTTGTTCGGTTTGCCCAGTGCGCTCGCTCGAGGCTGAGTGAAGCGCAAGCTGCAGCGCTCGCGCTACTTATACCCTGAGGAGCCGCTTGTGTCACGTGGCCTCCTGGCACGCCCCCTGCTCCACGAGATAATATAAAATAAATGTGTGATTTGATTGACAGGATCATTAAAACCAGTTAAATATTATTTTTAAACAGTGCAACTTTAACTTCAGTGCAAAAGTGGAACATACTAAAATATTAAAAATTTAAAAACAATTAAAATGAAAAATATTACTTAAAAAAAAAAAAAAGTCCACCAATTAATATTTTCATTCGTATTTTTTTTTAAATTAATTATTCTTGTGGTCTCTAAAATCCTCTAATCCTTTATTATGAACAATAACCAAAGTGGTTTCTTTTTCATTTTGGAGTGAGAGCACGAATTAAAAACAGCAAAACAGGATTCTTTATTTATTCGTCTCCATTTCTCTCCTCCATTCTCCTTCCACTAGTCATCTCTCCCCCATCACACCACAGCAAGCACCCTGGCAGGAAGAAGGCGAACACACGCTTCTTCCATTACACGTGAAGCCAGGCAGCATAACGCACACGGACGAAAGGGCTATCTGCCCTCTTCCGCATACACGAGCTTACATACGATTGGCTGTTGTCACTCTGATTGACAGGGGAGTGACCTAATAAAAAAGCAGGCGCTCAAAAGGAACCTAGGTAGTGCTTTTATAACAATAATAATCTAAAATATTAATGGATGAACACTTGTAAATGATGTTTTTAATATTTGAATAATTTACAATTTCCTGAGTCTTGAATTCATTTTAATGCTCCTGTCAATCACAAGTGGGTCTTATCTGCATATCTGTTTTATTCTTATTATATTATTTGTTTTAATATACAGTATGTTTATCTGGCACTTTTATTTATTTATTTATTTATTTATGGTTTTTAAAAAAAAATTATTTATTTATTATTTTTATTATTAAATCCCACATTAGCACACATGATTAACTCATACTGCAGGTTGTCCTGCATCATGTCTGTCAGGGTTGAACGTCCTTCTCATTTGTAGGTTTTGGACTCTGGATAGAGGACTTCTGCTTTTCCGGAACCACAGAACAGCCTGCAGATCAAACTAGCTTTGTAGACAACTCTTCAGTTCGTACGTCCTAACTAGCAGGAAATCTTTAAACATCACTAACATGAACCTTGACTGCTAAATTCTAACTTTACTAACCCTTTCTTTGCTTGCTTTTCATTATTTATTTTAATGCATTAGCATGTTTCAAGTTTCTCCTCTGGCTAGAAATATATATATATATTTAGTTTGTCACTAAAATGACAAAAATGTTCTCCCACGACGGAGTGCTATAAATATCGCCCGCTCGTTTATTTGAAACGGAAAACAGCCGTTTAGAATAATTGCTCAGTTCCTGCCTGTATATGTCTATAATAAACAGGTCTTTCTGAACACATGGGTACGGGCGGCTCCTTTACACTTGCAGCTAGTCCGTGAATAAACAGTGCTCGGTTGTTGGCATTCCCAGCAGCTCATACCCTGGGGCTTGCCGTGGAGAACAGTTTCTGTTTTGGATGTTTTCTGTTTTTTGCTTTCTTTTTAAACACCCCCCCCCCCCCCCCCCCTTGCTGTTATAATAACCTCTACTCTTCTAGATTTCGGAGCGTGGCTGTGTGGATTTGTCCATTCTGGCAAAGATCATTAGTGAGGTCAGGCATGGATGTCAGATGAGAATGCAAATTCAAAAAATGTTCAGTTATGTTGAGGTCAGGACCACAGGTCACCACACCAGCCTTGGCAAACCATGTCTTTATGGAGCTTGCTTTGTGCACAGGGGCATTGTCATGCTGGAACAGGTTTGGGCCCCCTAGTTCCAGTGAAAGGAAATCTTAATGCTACTGCATACAAAGCCATTCAAGACAATTGTGTGCTTCCACCTTTGTGGCAACAGTCTGGGGAAGGTTCACATGCGAGTGTGATGGTCAGGTGTCCAAAAACATTTGACCATATAGTGTACATTAGATTTCTTCTCTGGGTTTTTCCAGTTGGGGTAATATTGTGACATGTCTTATCAGATTCTGTCTGGATAAAGATATGGAACTGCCACTAGAAAAATACAGACTGTAAATGCAAAAAAATTGATAATAAATGTTTTTTTTAAACAGCATATTTTGTTGATTATAATAATAATAATAATAACAATATTGCCATGTTTTTATTTTCCCTAAAAACTGTGATCTTGCACACTAATAAGTTAACAAATTACAAGTTACTGTGTTATTCTCAAACTGGACTTTATCCATAAAAAAAAATCCAGTGATCCAGTGATCCTTGCTCTGTTCCTTGCATCCTTGCTCCAGTGATACTTCACTCTGTTTGCAACATTTGGTATAAACTTTCAGATTACACACATACAGTATAGACACATAACAACTTAAAGGTGCTGTCTCCCTCTTAACTGGCTGCTCACTAGAAAAGCTTACTGATGGTGAGTGTGGGAAGGGAGAAACGTTCTTTTCTGATTTGAGCATGGAAGAATGAAAGCCCTCACTAATAAAACATGACTGCATAGATGCTACAGTCGGTTTGTGTTCAATGAGAGACAAGTAGATGAGTGTCAGCCCACTCTCTCAATACTAATTCCTCAGAATTGACAAACTCTCTCTCTCTCTCTCTCTCTCTCTCTCTCTCTCTCTCTCTCTGAGCACAGGATCTGGGAGATGGAGGTTTAGAGAGAAACTGGAAAGGGATCGGCATCTCTCTGCTGGTGATTCTGGTGGTGCTGTCTCTGATCAGCCTCTCCATCTTCTTTCTTTCCAAAGGTTTCTGAATCACATACACACACACACACTTTTGCATGCACACACACACTCGTATGATTATTATATAATTAATATGATATTAATTTGGTTACAAATTAAGTTTTTTTTATACCTTGGTAGGGACCAAATATCTGACACTATTGCCCATGTTTGGTTGGTCCTCATAAGGAAAGCCGTTTTTTTTTTTTTAAGCTGCACCTTTTATTTAAAAACTGAAGATAATTCTTTTTGTTTAGAGGTTTTATGTGTATTCATAGCATTAATTACATCCATTAATAAGTATGTCAATGAAAGGTTCTAACAACAATATTAACCCAATGTGTGTGTGTGTATGTGTTAAATTTGGATTCAGATGATGGAACTAAAGCTCTGAAATCTCATCTGACCTTGGACGACCTTTTCCTCAGAGACTTTCAGGTTCAAGCCCCCGAGGTGCAGTGGATCAGTGGTGAGTGACCTCCATTTCATGTTGGTTTGTTTTTATCAACACGTCCGAGTGTGTGTTTTGTGCGTGTGTCTGTGTGTGTGTGTGTGTATGTGTGTCTGTGTGTGTGTCTTCAGACCAGTCTTCGGGTCTTTGTCTAAATCAGCCATCATAAACATCCTCCATCTGCTGCCACTATCAATCTTGGACCACAGGGTGTTCACACATGCACACACAGACACACACACACACTCACACACACACACAAGAAGAGAGATGAGTCCAGATGTGTGGTGTAATTATCAGATCTCCAGACAGCTCGTGTCAGTGCTGAAGAATGGATCTGTCAGATGCACAGAGACAGAAGGCGTGGGATGAAAGGAGAGAGAAAGAAAGAAATGAAAGCGGAGACAGATAGATAGACATACACAAAACCTCTATAGAAATATTTTCATGCTGCACAATTGAATTGCCTGATGTCAGAAACAAATAAGACCTACCTTTTTTAAAAGATTTATAATGGCAGTTTTACTCTGATCTCTAGAAAGTTTTCCAGTAATTACATTCTCTGCACATGCATATCACAGGTGATGGTAGCTGAATGTAAGATTGACATTTTTCAAGAGTAATAAGGAGATATTTCTAGCAAACATGATAAAATATTAAAGGAAATAAATATTAGATGAGGATAGTATGAATGTGAAGGTTACATGGAGGATGTGAGTGTCTGTATCATTGGTATTTTCCTTCAGTTGATGTGATCACATGTTAAGTGTGTTAATTGTATTTACGTAGTGCAATTTTAGTGATACAGGAGCATTTACACTCATTTTCACCCATAATTAGTTTGCATTCTGCATGAAAAACTTTGCATGTTCTGTAATGACATTAGCATACAAGACAAAACACATAGTTTAAACATGTAGCAACATGCAAACACATACAAATGCTTCTGTGTGTGTTTGCATTAATATGGAGTGGGAGGATATTATCCATCAAAGCAAAAGAATGATTTGTTTCTGTCGTGGCCAGTCAGAATGCTTCATTCTGTTTTTTTTAAATCATTAGCAGTCAGTATGTTATTATCAATATTATCAATCAGTATGTAACACACAGTATGTTTCAAAAGTCCCTCAGAGAGACGAACCACTTCATGAGGATAAAGCACAGAGTCACTTTCAGAAAATGCACTCACACACACACACACACACACACACACAACATGAAGCATAACATAAAAAATGAGTGTGTGAACGGTATGTCACACGGAGGAGGCTATTGACCATGAACATGACTTCCTGCTTCTCAAAACAAAGAACACTTCGTCACACTCTCATTCAGGATGCATATAGCATAACACTGTATATATGTAAACAATGGAACATTATTAAAAAATAAAACAATTATTTACAATATCATGTAAAGTAATGATACACTTAGGAACAAAAGTTTGTGGACACCTGTCCATCACAACCATATGCACATTTTGAACATCCCATTCCATTTAGTTCCCCATTTGCTTTTATAATAATCTCCACTCTTCTGGGAAGGATTTCCAATAGATTTTGTAGTGTGACTGTGCCACAAGAACATTAGTGAGGTTGGGCAGTGATGTCAGGCAAGAAGACTTAGAGCACAGTTGCCGTTCAAGTTCATCCCAAAGGTGTTCAGTGGGGTTGAGGTCAGGGCTCTGTGCAGGCCACTCGAGTTCCACTCCAGCCTTGGCAAATCATGTGCTCATGGACCTTGCTTTGTACACAGGGGCATGGTCATGCTGGAACAAGTTTGGGTTCCTTAGATCCAGTGAGGGCAAATTTTAATGCTACAGCATACAAAGATGTTCTATACAATTGTGTGCTTCCAGCTTTGTGGCAAAAATTTGGGCAAGGCCCACATGTAGGGGTAATGGTCAGGTGTCCACAAACCTTTGGCCATATAGTGTATGAAGACAAATTCTAAGAACATCCTAAGTATCCTAAGTCCTCTGTGTCCACAGTCTTGCCATTGAAAAAGTCAGACACACAAAACATTTGAAAAACACTATGAAACATGACTGAAAAGAAATATATTCTTTCATGAAATGGCACAATTCCAATTTATCCCAATGAATAGCAAAAAGGAATTACTGGTCACCTTGGGGAAGAAAATGAGTTGCAGAATGTCACAGCCTGAGGGACAGTGAGTGACCCAGATTCACCTCACCGATCCTAGTTTAATTATTTATTTCCTTTTTTTCTAGGGTTTATTTTGTTTTGTATGTGTGTTAGCAAAAAATATAGTGATATTTGTGTCTGTTCTATTTATGTTTGCTAATTGCTTGGGTGATCTGTAGCATTCAGGCCAATAAAGCACTGCTGAACTGAATAACACTACAGCTCAGCTAATGTGTTAGTGTACTTTAAGTATTAAGTAAGAGTAGTTTACTCTTCAAAATATCAACTTTTTCTTCCTCAATCTATTGAGGACAATTTACAGTTTTCTGTTCTGTACATTTATTAAAGAGGTTTTTGCTTATTTTATGAAATTGAGAAAATTCAGCTCTGTGACCAGGACAAATATCCACATATATCCAACCAAAATTAATACTTCAAGTCTTCTAGTCTCAAGGAATCAAGTCTCTGCTTGTTTCTTGTACTGGCATTCATGTGTTTTAGGGATGTGGCTTTGTGAATTTCAAAACAGCTATCACAACTGATTCCTATTAAACATCAGAAACTATATGCATTATACAGTATGTCACAAAATAGCACAATAAAAAAGCCTATTTGTGTGCACTTATTAAAAATATCAAAACAAAATTATCTTAATTCAATTGGCTGGAAATTGGGTTGGATGGATAATAAACTTGCTAAGTCTGGATTTATAGCACATAGCACTTCAGTCACATCCATCACACTGAAAGCTTTTGTATCCTGACATTATATTAACCCTTTGAAACACAATGGTCCCTCTAAGAAACCAGCTTTTCTTTTGTCATTTCTCAATTTGCATTACTATTTAAAGAGGGAAGCAGACCAGGGCAGTGATGTGAACTGAAGTAATCAGTAGTGTCACTTGCAGACATTTGTGAAGTGGTGACATGGAGTTCACTGTCTACCTTTTTGCCAGATATACAGACTTTCTTAGATTTTTCATTGCAACGCACGATTCTACCCTTCAACAGAACACAGTATTAACACACCGGGTGATTCTTATCCTCAAAAGAGTACCGTATCAGTATCAGCAGTATCAGATTCTCATCCTCAAGGTTAAGTATGTAACCATGGCTCTGCGACTGACTGGAGAACCATCCGAACCAGCTGGGTCAGTCAGATTACCAAGAATGGCCTGAGGATGAGCAAGATGTAGAGGGAACCTTTTTTAAGTCAACTCACATAGAGTCACTTTCAAGTGATGATGACTTAGCTATTGGCACTCAGTAAGGAAACAAGCAAACAGGATAACTCCACCAGTTCCTTGGAGTTCCTTGTGGTTCTCCAGTTCCTTGGAGAACCACAGTTATGTACATAAATTCCAATATTGTTCATTTACTACTCTGTAATTTTGGCTGATAATTTATTAGTTTTTTGCTCACTGTAGTATACTACAGTACAACTAGGCACCAAAAACCTTTACCTGAAACAGTGAAGGAATCTTGTCTGGCTAATGTTTCCATTTTCCATTTCATCCATTACAGTATTTAGCCAACCTATTTTTTTAGTAATGATAAAATAAATGGCTTCATCAACTTTAAACTGGAGGTAAAGCTATAAGCAATGCTAGGTAATATTAGCCTAGCCATGTAACTAACATTACCTAGCAAGTACCTTGCAACTCTGCTCCCAGTCAGTTAATGTGTATTTGCTATGTGATTTTGTACAGTGTGGTGGTCTCCACCCACACCCACTGATACACTGCAAGTGACAGGAGCATCAGTTGCTTGCTAGCGTGTACACAGAATAATGTTGCTGTTATTTTTTTTCCATCGCTCCATTGCTGCTGTTCTGCTGTGTCTCTCGTCCAGTCTCTCCACTGCTGTTATTCTAGTGTCTATGTGTTGCTAGTGTGAATGCAGAATAATGCTGCTGTTATTCTAGTGTCTACATGTTGCTAGTGTGAATGCAGAATAATGCTGCTGTTATTCTAGTGTCTACATGTTGCTAGTGTGAGTGCAGAATAATGCTGTTGTTATGTTTTGTTTTTTTTTCCCCTTCACTCCACTGCTGCTATTCTGCTGTGTCTCTCCTCCAGTCTCTCTGATGTTGCTGTTCTGTTTTGTTTCCTCTAGTCCATTTGTTCCTGCTTTCTTTTGTCTCCTCCAGTCTCTCTATTGCTGATTTGTTTTTGTCACCTCTAGTCTCTCTGTTGTTATTTATTTATCTTCTTCACTCTCTGTAATGCCACTATTTTGTTATGTCTCATCTAGTCTCTACAACACTTTCTGTTGTCTCCTCTGGTCTCTCTAAAGCTACTATCTTTTCTCTGTCTGTCTATCTAAGGCTCTTATGTGTCTCTTTTAGTCTAAGAGTACTTTTGTGTTGTGTGTCCTTCTGGAATCTAGTTCTTCAGTTCTTCTTTGTCTCTGTAATACATGAATCTCCATGCATCTCTCATGGTTCTGTTGTATAGGTCTCCATCTCTCTGAGTTTCTGTAATACATGTCTCTCCTAGTTTCTCTAATGTGCTGCTGTCTGGGTCTCTTTCCATTTTGTCATTCTAGTGTAGTCTTTCCACACTGCCTTGCTTTCTCAGAGGCTTACGTGCCTCTTTTTAAGTAACTTTGTTGGTGCTGTGTTCTCTTTCACTGTCCTCCTAATGCTTGTCTATCTCATCCTGCTTTGTGGAGTCAGTCATTCACTGACAAGATTGTCATTTTTGGTTCCTCACTCTGCCCTCCACGCTACTGGCTGCTTTCATGTGTCAGCCAGGCTTTGTACAGGCTCTGCAGAAATCTCATTAAACGCAGCCTGAGTACAGAGTCACTTCTCAGACCTGATTCTCCACGCTACTCAAAATCCCAGTACTCTGGCTCACTCTCTCACTCTTAATCACACACAAACACACACACAAACTCTCTCTCTCTCTCTCTCTCTCTCTCTCTCTCTCTCTCCTTCTGTTTTATTTCACTATCTTTATGGGTTAGTTCTATTTACTCTAGCAAAATAATGATGTTTCTAACCAAAAAGCAGAGTTTTGCCTATTTAGTTTGAAAAGAAATATATATAGATTTATATTTTAATTACTTTTATTCATGGGAATTAACCAAATGTTCCCACAAGGTCACATTTGCCATGTAATTGTTTATGTAGACATTTGCCAAGACAAAAAGAAATAAAAACAAGCCCACACATATGCACACTTGTATCTGTAATACACGCACACACACACACACACACACACACACACACATTGATTGTTGGAAAACTGCAGCATCTTGCACCAGCCCCTCAGCCTGGTTAATATTGTAGTGCACAGAGTTAAGGTGAGTGTCAGTGTGATGGGCAAAGAGCTGCTGGATGTCTGGATCTCTTCTATGTGGTCTGATTTGTAAAATCACTACTGTCAACGAGCAAGAGGAAGAAGAGCATTGTCAACAGAACGTTGTCACATTCAGACTGGCCCTCTTCTCCCTCTCCCTGTCTCATATGTCCTCTCAGCGGTAGAGATCATCTATCGGAGCAGAGATGGGAACGTAATGAAAGCAAATATCCAGACCAATCAGACTGAGCTTCTGATGAAAAACACTACATTTGTGAGTAATTTTCACTATCATTCCTGAACACAGCTCTCAGAGCCTGTGACAGTGTTTTCGACTGTTTCATAAACTATTAAAAGCTATTGCCTTTAGGGCAGGTTGATATTTCATACTTTTTTTTTATTTCTTATTATTATTCTGACTTAATATTATTGAAAGAACAGGTGCATAATATCAGTGATACCTGGTCATTATCCAATGTCTTAAGCAGTTTTTCCCATGACAATACATGTGTAATATATTAACATATTGTAATTTGTATTTTTGTACAGGTAACATTTAAAGCCTCCAAAGTTGCAGTCTCACCAGATCTCAACTATGTTCTCCTAACATATGATATCAAAAAGGTCAGAGGTTCTTACATTGCAAACTATGTTGTTTCCCCCCCCCCTTGTTTCAAATGCAGCATACAAGCCACAATAACATTTAAATGTGATATTTGCTCTTAAATATGAGAGATTTTTAGGAACAGAATACAGCAAAACTACACTGAATTTAAGCTCAGCTTCAGGTTGAGTGATATTGTAGTCCAGTCTATCCAGTTTTACAGATCAATAAAGTTTATGACTGGTTGTGTGCACTGGAACATGCGCACACACACACATACACACACACACACATTCAGATGCATTAGAGATGTCATGTTGTGGTCAGTGGTTTGAATGTTGCTGTGTATAAACTATAGTAGGATGCACATGACTGCCAATCGATGGTTTTGTTTAATCATTTTATCACTACGCTTGATACATATTTTTCAGGAATGCATTATTTCAAACTGAGAGAAATCATTTTTAAGCCATTCATATCATATGAGATATGTAAATCTCACATAGTTACAGCTGACAGTTCTGATTTTCCTCTTTCAGGTCTATCGATACTCCTTTTTGGCATCTTACCTAATCTACAATTTGCATACAAGGTACTGAGGCACATCAAACTATTTATAAATAGGGAAGGGGCATATTTTTATATTTTACTGAGGACCAAATGTACCCACAAGGAAAGGAAAATCTGACAGTTCTGACCTTCTGGAGACATTTGACTTTCTCAATAAGGAAAACTCCTTTTATACAAAACCTGCTGCTCTTACTTGAAAAAAAAAAGAAAGAAAAAGAGCCAGAAGTTTTCCTTTTGGTAACTAAGGTTAAAATTAGGATTAGATGTAGGTGTAGCATAGCATTAATTAGCTGAATTAATAAGTATGTCAGTGGAAGGTCCTCACAAGCATAGTAAGACAAACGTGTGTATGTGTGTGTGCGTGTGTGTGTGTGTGTGTGTAGAGAAGTGCATGAGTTGAACCCACCTGAGGTGTCAGACTCGGTGCTGCAGTTTGCCTCATGGGGAGTTCGGGGGCAACAGCTGGTGAGTAATTACACACTGCTCATCATCACGCAGTCCAACAGAGCAGCACAGCAGAACACACTGAAGCCTCATGTAACATTACACACTAGCATGCAGCCATGCAGAACAAACAACAACAGCTAACACATCGCCCACAGCACTGTGCACCCTTTAATTATCATGGGAATCAGAAATACAGGGAGGAAGTAAAGATATGCTCACATGTGTGCAATTAGTAGCATGTTGGAGGGCACTGTCTTGTCCAATCTGTGAGGTATTTATTTATTTATTTAGGTTAATCAGAATCTCTAAGTCTGTGAGCATAAGCATGGAGACCGTGTGCCTACTGCAAAATAATAAATAATTTTTTTAAAATACTACAAATTTTTCAGGAAACCTGTACTAACATACAGAAGTTACATAATATCACTATTATTATTATTATTATTATTATTATTATTATTATTATTATTATTATTATTATTATTATGTGCCTGCAGGGAAATTGATTAAGAAGTCATTGACAAATGTATCTGTGTTCCTCTAATTTTTATGCATTTGCAGTTTAATCTATTGCACTAGAAGACTATCAGACCTCCAGAAATAAGCAGCACTTCACACACACACACACACACACAGAAAGCGAGGGGAAGAGAATGAGAGTGAGGGAGATTAGATATTCATGAACATTTGCATATCTTAGGCATATGCAGACTTTTTGAACGCTCTGATGTATTAGTGTTTTATACCATCACTGCTATTTATCAGTGTTTGGGTATGATGAGATAAAAGTATTAGCGCCAGTCAGTAATGTGGGATATATATTTTCTGTGACACCTCCGCTGCAGTAAATTCTGTGTAGGCTTTAGAGCAGTGAAATTTGTGTATCTCTCTCTCCAAATAGTTGAGTATTGAGTAATTCCAGATATGCTGCAGGCAGCCTGTGCTTCAGGGCTTACATACAAATGTACAATCAACACAGCCCCGAATTAGATTCGCATAATTACCATCCATTATTACAACGTGCTTGCCGAGACAGTAATTAAGTAAGTAATGACATATATATGTGTATGGCTCATGTATCTGTAAACTAATCTATCTCCTACTCAGTCCTCTAGCATTTTAGTAAAAAGGTTTAATCTGGAACCCTTAAACATTATTTGGTTTGGCTCTTCAGGGGAACCCTTAATAGTTCTATATAGATGCCTAAAATGGTGTTTCCCTATCAGACGGGGCCCCCATTAAAACTCCTATAGGAAGAGAAGAAATATATCCAACTATCCAAAGAATCACTGAGGAAATGTTTTTTTTTTTTTTTTAAATAGTGCAGGACTTGGCTTTTCTATATGATTAGTCAGTTCCTGCTTTGGCTCCACCCCTTGCACGTCCTTAACTTTGTAAGTAATGTCTCCCAGTGAGGTCTGTTTGAAGTGATCATGACTTTACCATACTACATACTACCTGCGCAGTGAAAATTTGGAGCGAGCAGCAGTGACCTGTTGACTAATAAGGTTCTGAGTTTGTAACTGGAAGGTTATGCGTTTAAATCCTAAAAATCACCAAATTACCAGACAGTGACTGTTGGACCCTTGATCAGGGCCATTAAATCTGCTGATCTCTAGGCATGGATTGTATCCTGTGTCAATTGGATAAAATTGACTGCTACATGAATAAATGTAAATGTATGCATAGTTACTACTACATGTGACTCTAATATGATTTATACTTGAACTCACTGCTTAAGCTGGGTGACATTTTTGCTCTACTACTTCTAATTAATTGCTCTTCCACTGACTTCCATTTTATATAACAACAACCTTTTGTGGAGTAGAATTGCACTATGAACCTTTCTTGCATTAACTAGCTGCTGCTGTTACTCAGAACTATGTGCCCTAATAAACTGCTGATAGAGTTACCTGTAGGATTTATGGAAAGAGTGATTATAAAGTGAGTGGTTATAGCATGGGTGATTATAGAGAGAATGGTTATACACTGGACGAATATAGAGTGTGTGATTATCCAGTGGGTGGTTTTAGAGAGGGAAAAACAGGAAAAGGAAAATGGTCTGGTGATTAAAGGTAAGTGGATAATTATAGAGAGGAAAACTGACTGCCAGTTAGGAAATGTGTGTGGCTATATTTATAAGGTTAAATAATAATCATTATCTGACGCATTTCCATTATAACTATTTTTGCAGGGCTTCTCAAACCCTTGATCACGCTACATTTATTATTCTGACACTACTATAGACACTCTACAAACAGTCAACAGACGATGCATAGACCGTCAACAACCTGTCAGATGACTGCCATCAACCAGACTGTCAACTAATTCTAAACACTATGTTAACAGTTAATGGTGGTTAATGTTTAGTAGATAATGTATACATACTCTATAGACTTTCATCTTGTCTCTTTTGCTTTCTCTTTATTTGTAAGGTCCAGTCTATAGCTATTGATGTTTAGTGGACCATACCTAGACTACCAAATTCTCCTCCCACACATACTGTACACAATTTCAAATTCAGTACATGTGGACTGCATTGATATGTTTCATAGCATGTTGAAAGCTAAATAAACATCATGATATGTTGTTGAAAATCAGTTAATATGCTGGTTCATGACAGTCTCTAGATGGTTTGTCGAGTGTCTATCCAAAGTGGACTATCAAAATAAAGTATTACCAAAGCTTTTTCCAAGGTTTTCCAACTGTTTCTTGGTTCTTAGTTTCTGATTTTCTGCATATTTTTGTGTACACATTAATTCTACCTACTTATTTCTTGACATCTGGCACTCTAACTTCCTTCTACAAACTTGTGTTACATTATTTCTGTAGTGGTCTAGAAGACCTGCAGAAATCAGAGAGAGAAAGATTCATCAGATGAAGATTGTCTTGTAGGCAATTTGAACACACTGTTGAACACATAGTGACATTTTCAGCATTTTGACATGTAAAACTGCATCAGTGTGTGTGTGTCTCTGTGTCTGTCTCTCAGATTTATATCTTTGAAAATAACATCTACTACAAGCCAGATGTAAAAAGCAGCTCTCTCAGACTGACGTCATCAGGACAAGAGGGATTAGTGTTCAATGGGATTCCTGACTGGTTGTACGAGGGTAAAAAGACAAACACATAAACATGCATATATCAAACAGCCTGATATTACAGATACTTAAGTGTGTACTTATTTGACAGTATTAACTTGTTCCATTTCTAAACATGTCAAATTTCAGTTCTCATGTAAAGCTCAATGCTTCATTATAGAGGGCAGCTTTATCTGTGTTACCATAGTAACAAACATCACTTAGCTTGGTCTTTCAAGCAGACCTACATAAGGATTAGGTTAGACTTAGTATATATTAAAGATTTTATGTAATAATTATGTAAAAATTTGAATATGCTTACATATATGGGGTACAGTATTTGATACAGACATATTTGCCTTTTATTATATACGTAAATATATTTATTAGGTGATGATCATCTTAAGTATATTCTCTTTATCAGGGTAAAATAAATAAGCTCCTAAATCAAAAAACATTTTTTGATATGAAGTTTCATGTCAAATTTTCACTCAAAACTGCAATGAATATGTTTAAAGTCTTTGTTGGTGGACGCCATGCTGGTGGACAGATTGCACTCCAGCAGTGCTGCAATATGGTGCTGTTTGCAGCCGTGATCTATATTTTTCATTATCAAGGGCAATTCTCTCTATTTAACTATAATTACCTGAACTGCTTATGATTGCACTGATTCTGCTGTGAAGCAGTAGTGCACATGTAATGTCAATTAGGTTAATAAGGCCATGTTTGTGGTTGTATGTGGAAGAAGTTCAAATCTCTTAGTGTGGTCCATAATGGATATGAGCTTGCAAAGTCAATAGAGATCTCAAAAGGGGGAGAAAGTAACATCATTCAAAGTCTATATATGTGTACATATATATATATATATATATATATATATATATATATATATATATATATACACATATCAGACAAAACAAAAAAAACACAGCACAGTTTTTGTGTTGGGCGCATGTGTCTCGCCATAGAGG
>CM075026.1:1962970-1980126 GCA_037576675.1 Pangasius sanitwongsei | reverse complement strand
GTTTTCCCCCCCCCCCATCCCCCTGGGGGGGGGGTTGTTTCAATTTTTTTTTTTTTTTTTTTTTTTTTTTTTTTTTTTTTTTTAAAAACCCCCCCCCCCCCCCCCCCCCCCCAATGTCCTGTTTCAGCAACCGCAACCTAAACATCTGAATGCAGAGTGAGGGAAAAACAGCATTAGTCAGATGATAGAAATTCCCAGATTGTGTTTGTGCCACTCGGCTCCCTGCAGACGACGAAAAAATGTGCCGCTGTTGCAAGAAACTGGAATGCATGGCACTTGGGCATCCATTGTCTGACGAAGGGGGGGGAAAAAAAAAACCTCGTCTGTTTGGAATTGCATTGTTCAACTTTTCTTCTCTGCGCCTGTCTATCTGTCCCAAATTCCCTCGTTCCCCCGTCGTCCCCAAGCAGGCGGAAGGAAGTGTTGGCGCTGGCCTTGCGAAGCCCAGCCAAACTGTCTTCTATTAATCATAACAATGGGAGCGAACTAAATTTACCCGGAGTCAAGGGTCACGTCAGCGAGGAGACACTGCACTCTTCTTAGAGTCTGACCATAAGATATGAGTGGAATGAAGCCAAGATTGTGTATTTAAGGACGGCCATAACTCTCACTTTTCACGACAATCGCCTTATTAGGAACCTATAAGGAACAAAGAGATGAAAAAAATGATAACACTGATGCTCTTATGAGGTTTTTCTTGACATTGATAATTTGCGGAGTTTGATAAAGATGACGTGAAGTAAATGCGCCGCTGAATTCTGGATTCTGATTGGTCGGAATGGTCAGCGTGATACCGGCGCTGAAACAAGGTGACATCTTTCTTTATGTAACATTTCTGGAAGGAGTCTCCAGTGTCAACACTTTGTAACAGTCTTTATGTTTTCGGATACGCGGCTTTGCGGTTTCTCAGTAACTGCGTATTTCATCTTATAAAGTTCGAGAAAGTCTGCGGAGGGAACGACTGTTTATAGTAGGTGCGATAACGCAAGGGTTTCACGGACGTTCCACACCATTAAATGTAACCATAAAGGGATAAAAAGTATGTTTTGTTTTTTTTTAAGAAAGAAAAATTGTTAGTGTGTACCGCTGTGGTATAAAAAGAATAAAACGCTCCCGGATGCGTTGTTATAGGAAACTAATCAACTTTGCTGTGGTTAAAAGCAAGGCCACTTCATCACACCACCCTGACGCTGATTATTTTCCTGACACAGAATGTTTTATTGCTTACTTATCACAAATCTCTTACAGACGTGTTTTAAGTGCACGCTAGAGGAAAGCTCATCACTAAATGAACCTGACTCATGGTTTCTACATCGTACATTACGGTCTGAGGCGCTTGGGCTTGACGCTGATCCCAGTCACGTCATCCATTGAGTCTGGAAATGCTGTTCTTTTAACTTCTGAGACTATGACTTCATGTCTCTTGCACCTTACGCACTCCGGTACAGAGGAGTCGCTCTGGTTTTCGGCCTTCGTCCCTCCAGATGTTTTAACGGTTATAGTCCCCAGAATAGCGTTGACCTCATCACGCGGTATTGAGGAAGAACAATGTTCTGGTTTTATCCTCCACACACACACGATGCGCTCGACAATTTGATTCCGTTTTGATATCTGACGGTCACAGGGATCAGATGATCCGCTGTGGTGGAGGATATGATGTTACGCACGTTACAAACCCCAAACAGGATATATTAGTGATGCAATTCAATAAAACGCTGCAATCATTACGGTTTATGACAAGAGAGCTTTGGGAAAGGATTATGCTTAATCTGTGATATTGAGTTCAAGTGTTTCCCTGTAAATGAAACAAACTCAGATTGACTTTTTGTTAAGCAAGAATTCCACATATCGAGAGAATCATGGCTGTTATTGCAGTCTGGGACAAAAATGATGAATGTGTGAGAGCGCGAGAGAGAGAGAGAGAGATCATGAAACGCACCACCAAATCAAAAGCTCTTACTTGTGTCTCTCTTTTTTTCCCCTCTCTCTCTCTCTCTCTTCACATTAATAAGATTCACGTTGTCCTGTTACCAAGAAAGCGCAAAGCCCTCGGTCCTGAAGACTTTTCCACATCTGCAACTTTAAAGTTGCAGCTTTACCTCTGACACTGGAGACTCCTTCCATAAATGCTAAATAAATATGTCCTCACAAAAAAAACCTCACTATATTGACAATTCTACACGTTTCTTTTTTTAAATCGGTCTGTGCAGCCCTGTCCATCATACAAGTCCCTGTGTATGTTGTCGCTATAGAAACGTATTAGAAGGCACGCGTTTAATAATTTAATAATCATTAATAAGAATGAGAGTTTGGGTTAAAACCTTCCGCGGTCACGTTCTTGACAAACATTTTAGGTTATTATTCAGGAAACGTCTCACCGTACCAGACGAAGCATATCAGCGACTCACAGCTAGGAGGAAGGACTAACTGGCTGCCAGCATGATGTTGTTCTTGGACTCTACAGACATCACGCAGAGAGAAGGGAATATGGAAATATTGTTCAAAAATGCCCGTAGTGGTGTCTCCCTTATTTTGATGTCTCGCTATTAAGAAGAAATGGAAGCAGTCCTTCTGTATCTGTATCGTCCCCTAAATTCAACCAGTAAGTGATAATGTGGTTAGTTAGCACAGCATCCTTGGACTTAGCACTTGTATAAAGATATCCTTGCACAATGCCAGATCCTATTACTGCAATATCCTCAGACCTAAAGGGTAATATGGGGCTTCAGGACCAGAACATGAGAAACCTTTGGCCTGGCAATTGCCACTTGTGATGAATCATCAGAGATGAATCTAATGGTATTGGTGCTGAACACAGTGATCACAAGCCACACACACACACACACACACACACACACCCTCATTACTTATACTTTATCTCTCCCAATGTCCATACAAACAGAAAACAATCCCAATTGTTTCGCAGGTGAAAAATAGTAAAGGCATTCTCTTTTTTTGACATGTTTAAAATTAAGTGCGTGTGTGTGTGTTTTTTTTTTTTTTTTTTTCTGGCAGTGTTTCCCCAGTGGAAGAGAGGTAGGCTTCTATTTGAGAGAATCCCCAGATGGTGTGATCTGATGGTGTGAAAAGGTAAATTGCTATAGTGAACTATAAGAGGTATAAAACACTTCCTGATGTGCTGTTAGAGGAAAATAATCAACTTTGTGGTGGTCACTGAACATCAAGGTCAAAAAGTATATAAAGCAGGTAAGTGTGTGTGTGTGTGAGAGAGAGAGAGAGAGAGAGAGAGAACAACTGACAACACTGATGAGAGAGGTCAGAGAAGAACAGCTAGACTGGTTCAAGCTGACAAGAAGGCTACAGGATTCCAAAAAACCACTCTTTGCAACCGCGATAAGCAGAAAAGCATCTCAGGATGCATAGCACAACGCCTGCGCCTACTGTGGCATTAAATTCCTTAAATTCTTGACTGACAGGAGTGAAACCTCATGTGCTTTTCTGCTGTTGTAGCCCATTTCAAGAATATCAATAATAATATAGTGTATAAAAGCACAGTGAGTACAAATTATTGTCGATAAATAATATAGTGTATAAAAGAATAGCTTGCTAATTTGCATATCATTTTCTGTCATCCTCTGTATACTTTGCTGTAGCTCGAGCCCTTTTTGAAATCTGACAGATGTAAACTCCTGCTCAGCCTCTGTCACATCTGTTCCGGCAGTGCTCTATACCCCTCCCTTTCTAGCAGATCGTGACTAGCTGGCTCAGGTGTGTTAGATTAACACCAGACCTAAACTCAGCAAGAAAGAAGCTCTGAAGAAACATGGCTTGTGAAACACCAGAATTAAAAAAAAAAAAATTATTTTTCTATTTTTAGGCTGCTGTAGGAAAAAAACAAGGCTTTACAAGAAAGATAGGAATGTGGTTATTGGAAACAGTGAAACAATCCAAGCCCAAAAATAATCCCCACAGCTAGTCACTGTGTGTTTGTGAGCAGATTCAAAAAATGCTGGCTACAAAGTTCTTCTTTTACAGGAAAATATGAGACAGACGTCCTAATTACGGCCCCGTTCCAGGAGGCATAGCTGTCTTGCACAACATGAGCACTTTACTAAAACACAGCATCTTTAGACCCACATGATTTGGGCCTAGTCTCATGCTGGTCTCAAATCAAGCACTGAAAGGTTTAACTCTCCTACCACGGACTCTTAAGAGTTAATAGAAATGTGTTAGTGTTGGCAAATTGGAGTGGTACGGGAGTAAAACACTTTGTACAAACAACGTGGATTTATACCTCACTTCCTGTTTTGCGTGCTGCGAAATCTCGATTTCATTCCATCACCATGGCAACACAATTGAGACAGCAAAACTGGAAAATAATCATGGATGTGTTGACAGCAACTTTTGTATGAATCAGACGACAAGCTTGTTGAAATGCACAAAATCCAAAATGGCTGACTTACTGCTGGCAGGGGTTAATGGATGCAATTGTAAAAAAATAAAAAATTGTCTGTCTTGCCTATAGCACATGCCTACCAAATTATTTATTTTCTAAAAAGTTTTTACATGTCGGCAAACTGGATGCCCACAATTAAGAAAAAAAAAATGTCATGGGGATGCTAGTCCCTGAGCCAGAACTGAATACCGATCGAATACATTATTCGGAATGAAAATATAATGTTTTAAACAAATACAGATATAAATAGGAGGAGTACTATATACTCTACTATATAACAGTTGTTGTTTGTTGTTGATGTTTGTTTTTCCTATACAGCATTCATTCATTCATCCTTAGTAACTGCCTGGTCAGGGTCGTGGCATGGTTTTAAATTAGGCTACTAGTTATAGAAATAGAACAAACTGAATATGTTAGAAAATATCCAAACGAAAATAATAACTACATGAGCAGGATATTAAAAAAAACAGTCTTACACACATCTCTAGTTGAGACCAATTATGAACTGGAGTGATGTACTGTAGTGAAGTTGAGGAACTGTCAGAGCTAGAATTCACACACCTTGCTTCACTGACACTGCAGATATTTCTTCCTCTGGGGTTTTCCACTGGAGCATAGCGATAGGTTTCATATTTAATTTAAAAAAAAAAAAAAAAAAAGGGCTGGTTTAAGATATAGATGTTTGGATCTCTAAACAAATACAGATAGAAGTACTGCATTACATCCCTACTTTCTACCATGAAGTACCAGCTGGCAAAGCTGGTCTACCAGTTTCACCTGCGTGACCTGTTTTTTTGGCAGCTGGATTTTTTTTAGCAGGAAGTTTCTGGTAAGAGTTATGGTCTTTCAGGAAGCGTAGCGCCTCTGGGCACTGTTCTGCACATTCTGAACTGTGGCACTGTGTTTGATCAGGTTTAATGATTTGCGAAACGGTCATTGATGTAGACGCAGTGAAAATACCAGCACGATGCTTCATGGTTTACCAGAGCCACTGTTTAGAAAATGAGGCTTAGGGAGGTTGTTGTAAGCAATGCAATAGCCAAAACAAGATGCTGGGTAAACAGGAATTACTTGTGATGTCATCCTAAAGGGGTACAACGTCTGCTTTGTTTTTGGTCACTGTCACGAATGTTGATCGTAAGATAACAAAACTAATCCTCTTTTCAGAGAGCACATTAGAGTCGGACAGATGGCTGGAGAGTCAACGACAACGCCGCAGTCACCGGAGTCACCAGTGACTCCTGGTCATGAGTAAGAGGTTGTATTACCCTACACACACACACACACACACACACACACACACACACACACACACACACTCATCGTGACTAGAAAGGTCCATGTGGGTGCGGATTAGGTGGCGCATTACTATTCACCCACTCAGGGCACAGAGTTACAGATAAACCAGTTTGAACCGGCTACAGCAACAAGGCACTGTCTTTTTCGGTCATTCTAACACACACACACACACACACACACACACACACACACACACTGTGAGTGGTCACAGATCCTCATCCTCAGTCACCTTCCAGTGGTCTAATTGACCTGACTCAATTTACTGAAAACTGTTTGAGTCTGGGACATGCATGCACACACACACACACACACACACACACACATACACACACACACACACACACACAATAACAACATGCAGTCGTGAGAATGCAGAGCATTTCAGATTTTATGAGGTCATTTTATGAACCTGAATGAGTGTGAACAAAATGACATTACAATGCCATTAAAGAGCAGGCATAATTATATTGTTAGATACACACACACACACACACACACACACACACACACACACACACACACACACAGTGTTGTGGCAATAAGATTGTAAGCTGAGTCAGCATGGCTTAGGGAATCTCACAGTGTTACAGTCTGTGTTTACCTTTACTTCTTCAGGCCAATTGCTGTTTTGTAAACACTAAACGCGACCGGTATATGGTTCCCTCACTTACAGGGTCAGGACGTTGTGTTTCCCGGTAGCTATAGTATTGTTACTGAGTGCTACAACCTGCATCCACTCCAGACAAGACGAGAGCTGGCATTGGAGATAAACTTCCCTTCTGCTTCTGGGAATTGATGTTTTTATAATGCAGCTTATGGAAAAAAAAAAAATTAAACTAGGTTCTAAAATGGCCGCCACTCTAGCTACCTTCCTGAAAGTTGCAATACTTATTGCTAAACAAACAATAAATAAGGCTTCTAAGCAAGCAAGCAAGTGGATTGTGGATTGTCAGGTTTGCCAGGTCCCGCATGTTTTGCCACGTTTTCCCGCATGTTGATGGTTGCGTGTTTTGCTTGCCTAACAATAAATGCACGGTTTATTGCGTCATTAATATACTGCCAATGATTTGTATTGTATTATAACAGTAGACAATGCATATGCAGTAATTATACAGATTACTCTTTACAATATAAATCTGTTATGCAATGTGAATAACTTGTGTAGCTGCAAATCACAGGTCTATATTAATGTGTTCGGTCTAATACTGTTGTTGTTTCTATAGTAACAACTTAAAGAGGAAGTTGTACAGTGGACACTCCACATAAACTAAACCCAATACTTAAAAAAAAATGTTTTGTTTTTTTTTTTTAGACAAAAACAAACCAGTTTTCTGTAAAGAGATGTTTATTCAACATTTATGGAAGAAGTCTCCAGTATCAATGGAAGGAGTTTCCAGTTTCTGAGATTGGAATTCTTCAGGATAGAGGAGATTTACAGTTTCTCGGGAACATGCCAAGCTGTGGTTTTTTTTTGTTTGTTTGTTTGTTTGTTTTTTGCCTTTTGAGCTACAGGAGAGAGGTAAATGAGGCTGGTGAGACAATGACTGTATCCGCTTCATCACACCAGTCCAGTTTTTAGCTTTGGTCTGGAGCAGGTTTTGTTATACAGATCTGGCAACCCTGCTGATGGTCAAGTAATGACTGTGTACCGTGTCAGCTAACGCCTTTAGCACGTCCGGAGACATTGCGTGACATTTTTTTGTGGTGTGTTTGGGAAAGGCCCTGCTGTAGGTCAGTGATCTCACCCTGCTATCTAAAGTGGATGATGTGGTTAATAGTTAGCTAGCAGGGAAATCGCCGCCGCATAGGCGTGTTTTTTTTTTTTTTTTTTTTTGTTACATAATTTGAGTGACTGTCTCTTATAGGCAGATGCTCATTTAATGAAAAATGGCAGGAAGTACCATAAAGATGGCTGCTTGCCTTCTCTAACAGTTTCCTCCCTTGTCTCAGTGGTCACATCCCCAAGGTCTGGAAGATCTATTGTTTTGCTTTCTCTCTCCCCTTCCCGGACCGTAATCCTCTATCACTTTCTAGATGGACAAAGACAGAGTCTGGAGCCAGCAGTGCTATTGTGCGTCCTGGCTGGGGACCAAGGTCAAGGCTGCAACTGCCTGCCAACAGCCTTCGACGAACACAACACACACTCAGTCACTCAGTGTGTATAGGCCCATGATAATAGATTATTTGATAGACTGGCCTCAGTGGACTGCAGGGCCAATGCCAATGGACAATGCTAAACCTGACACCACTGAGCTGAAGCAGCTCATGTGTCTGCCATTGTGTATGCTGCAGCAGGTCACACATGATCACTGCAAACATACAGTGTACAGTAGGGTTCTGCACTGCAAATTCCCCTTAGGATTAAAACACAAACATTGCCCAAAGTCAACTGATGTCAATACTGAGATATTAGATATACTGTTCTACTATTCCAGTGCCTGTTTTTGTCAGTCTTGTATGCAGTTTCACAGAAATGGAGTTAGTCCAAATGTACTCAATTAGCATTTTGTTTCCCATTGGTCTCCCCAATTTGGTCATCTGCCAATTCCCGCCCACCAGCCACCAGTCTCCTACGCCAGCTACCAGCCAGGGAGGGTGAAGGCTAACACGTGCTTCCTTCCGAGACGCATGCAACTGCGTCTTTTCGAGCTGCTGCTCATGCCGCGTTACAGGGCAGCCTCAGACACTCCGAAGAAAGCTCAGTCTGCCCTCTTCCGCATATACGAGCTCACAGACGACACATGATTGGCTAGTGATGATGGAGATAGAGTATGCCATTCCTCCAACACTGAAAGCACAGCCGATTTTGTTCTCTCGGTTCCCAGCCATGGATGGCTGTGACATCATCAGGATTTGAACTTGCAATCTCCATTTTTTCTGTTTACCCTTTTTTTTTTTTTTTTTTTAAATCCTGTTTGCACTGTTATTATTTTCTAACAAATTTCGTTGGTTCTATTTCCAAAAAACAAACAAACAAAGTAGTAGCCTAAATTAAACCACCATGACCTTGACCAGGCAGTTACTAAGGATGAATGAATGAATGAATTATCCCACGAGCTTCATATCTGACTGCTTGCCCACATGAAAATAAAAACCTGTATCTGTATGTGTTTAGAAAACATTATATGTTCAGTCAGTTTAATGTATTTATGTACCATTACATCCTGTGTGTGTTTCCTAAACCTAACCCAACAGTAGAATTAATTATTTAATAAACATGTTTACTGGCCGCCACACCAGAGATTCTCTTTATAAAGAACAGATAGAACGGTCACTATTCTGTGTGTGCGTGCGTGCGCGTGTGTGCGCGTGTGTCTGGCTGCTGAGTTCAGAATGTAGAAGCATGAACCTTATTAACCTCACGACTGGTTGGAACCGGCTGGTGCAGCAAGAGGAACCGATCTTGCAGATGAATTAACACACTGCAAAGGTCCTTGGAATTTCATCAGACAACAAAGATAGAGGGTCAGAGACCAAAGTCAGCAGTACGCGCACACACATACACACAAGGCTTTAGACAATGAGGAAAGAGGATCAGAGTTGGAGAAACACACACATGCCAGAGTGTTAATGCTTTCATAGCCTCTCAAGTTGATTAGAGACCATACACACACACACACACACATACACAGCACTACACACATGGCCAGAGAAATCCCACTGCAGATGTTCAAATAAGCAGGCATTAACTTAATTGGACCCGTATAATTTGGACTGGATTTTATACTTCATATACGGCCAATGAGTGCAATATGGCAAATTGCACATGTGGTGGAATCAAAGAAAACTGTATTTCTACGTTGTTTTATTATTTATG
The DNA here is from genome assembly GCA_037576675.1 of Pangasius sanitwongsei. NCBI lineage: Eukaryota > Metazoa > Chordata > Actinopteri > Siluriformes > Pangasiidae > Pangasius > Pangasius sanitwongsei. The sequence goes on along the minus strand of CM075026.1, from coordinate 1,970,593 downwards.
TTGCCAAGTCTGCGGGCTGGTTTCGACTTGCTGCTGTGTGGTTCCTGTCTGAGAGGTGATGGTTGCATGTTTTGCATACATTTGATTATTTATATTGATATTTTGCAAGACAAATAGTTCAACTGCAGAATTATGTGTGTGTGTGTGTGTATATAAATATATATAAAATGGATATTAGAAATAGCTACAATGTTCTTATTCTTATTTATGACATCCTTATTATGTATACCATATCCCTGTTGAATTGTGGATTCTGACTGCTCAGAAGGTGTTGAATAAGCTTCTATAACGGCAGCTCTGACAAAACATGACACTGGTTTGTCATAATGAATCTGTCCTACACTTAAGCCTTTCTTTGTGTCTGAAGTCTGTTTGTATGTCTACATGGTGATTACCATCACAGGCCTGCCTTGAAAGAGTGTTACAGAAAACAGCTTACACGGTACAATTTAAGTGCACATGCTTAATTAACGTTAACGCCAATGGCAATGACATCATCCTTTTTATCCGAGCCCCGTTTACAGCCATGGTCCAATAAAGGATGAGATTGACATTCAAGAAGCTTAATAAAACATAGAAAAGCAGAGTAAATTGTTGACATCAAAGGGTCTTTTTGGTCTTCCACACACACACACACACACACACACACACACATTTTCGGAATTTGTTAGCACCACATTACCTCATTGTCTGTACACACAGGAAAAAAAAAAAAAGTGATTTATCCAGCTCATGAGACCACACTGGTATTCCTATGGCACATATTTAATATATTCATATATTTCAAACGCTCCTAACACACCATACACTTTGCCCAGATGGGGCAAAATTATTTTTGTATTTTCACAACTGCTGAAAAAAAAAAAGAGACGTGTGATCAGACATTTGAACCCAAGTTTTTTTTTAATAGACACATTATAACACATTTTTATCATTCAGTTTTCATCAAGAGTGCCAATATTTCTGGAGCTGACTGCATGAACAGAGTAGATCTGGTCTCATGTAGTGAAATGTGTGCGCATAATGTGACTGAAAGGCAACGTTTGAAGTCCTCCAGGCCTGAATTCTGCTACTCACGATATTTTTAGCCTCACTGCATATAAAGAAATCGGAACTCTTTTGTATTAATATGGTGCATATTTCATTTATATGGTTCATACTCTCCTAACACATTGTGCAGTTTGTTATGGAGTTGTAGCAGATTTATAACACTTATCATCATGAAGGGTGCCAATATTTTGTGGAGCTGACTGAATCTGAAGTAGTGAAAAGTGCACAACTAATGTAGCTGAAAGTCAAAGGCTGAAGGCATCCGGGCCTGAATTCTCAGGCTATTTTAGCTTTAACATTTCAAACGCCTTCATATTCAGAGATCTGAGCATGTGGACGTCCTCTTTAATAAGACTAATCTGAGGACAAGTGTTATCCTCCAGGCCCAGATCATGCTAATCAGGTTGCCTCTGCCAGGAGGTTAACACCACCAACTGTGTTTCATGTCTTTTTCTGTTTAGATTTGCCCAGATATGTCAATCGGTCTGTTTTGTCTTCCTTTCATGTCAGTAACATAAAAGTGTAAAGACTATTTGTTTGTTTTTTTTTGTCCAAAACTTTTCTTTTTACAGTGGTGGATATTAGATCTATAGTAAATATCTTTGACTACAATTGTAGTGTACAGTTGTTTATTATTATTATTATTGTGGACGTGCACTTATTTTAATTTTGTAAGAATTGCATGCTTATAAATCCTCAGTTTCTGAAGACTGCAGTTACATATTTATTCAACCAAAAGGCAGGTTTTATCGACCAGTCCACCAGCAGTCCACAATTCAGTTTTTATGAAGATTAAGGTCTAATATTATAAAATGTTCCATATATTTTCACCTTTTCCATATCAGAACAAGTCCAAAATAAGGGCATAACCACAAGCTCATCTGCAGGCAGGCTTAATATTATGTCCGTCACAGTAGACCTCAAGACCACTGAGGCATCAGTCTGTAATGTGTTTAGAGAGATTTATCCTCCACTTTACCTCACGTACACACAAACTGTGCTTATAGAGAAAAGCCATGGCTTTTTATCCACCTGAGCCAAGCCTTGAAATCTTATCCGCCCACTGAGACACATACTTACCAACCAGCTGAGCTGAGATTCTACTGCGCGGAGGAACAGCCAAGGTCAAATCCTAAAACAAGGTTGTAATGTTTCAGGCTTCGGGATAAAATCTTTAAAATCTGTCTGTGTGTATGTGTGTGTTTCTGTGTTTCTGTGTCCTCATAGCTTTGTGGGAAAGCTCATACCTCCCAATGCTGAGATCGCTGGTTCTGCTCCAGCGTGTGGCATTTTTCCCTTTTGGAAACATAATTACCAGACTTCAATAAATAATAAATACATGAATGAAAGCTTGTTGCTTAGTCAATACTGATAGCTCAGTTGGCTTGAGATGGTGCTGGTGGGTGTGTGTGGGTGTGGTTTATGAAGCTTAGAGTTCAAGGCCCAGGTGGAGCTGAAAAGAATGTTTACAGGACCAAATGCATGTTTTATGCTAATCTGGATTAAAATTTGCTAATCTAGGTAGTTGATCCTAATGTGTGTATGTTATTACAATAATAGTGTAATATGGTAAGAAAGTGATAAGTGGCATGCTGTATTAGTAAAAGACATAGTAAATATGCTAATGCTAAACAGTTGATGATTTTGTATAAATGTAGGCATAAAATTGTATATATGAAATGTGTAGTAATAGAGACAGAATTAATGATTGATTATATATATGTAAATATAATAATAGTAAAACAATAATATTAATAAATGTAGCATGCAAAAATTATATATATATATGAGCAAGAGACAGCCCAGAGCAGCATAACCCCTCCTTCCACCTCTCCAGGAGCCCCAGGTGGGACATACTGGCTTTCACTCTCTTTCTCTCACTTTGCCAGATTTAGTGCCCCACCCAGCTCCAGCACCTTCAGCTCGCCTGCAGGCGGTCTCGATCCTGTGCAGTGTACACCGCAGAGGGACTCACCCTTAGACATCTGAGCCACCAGTACCTTCAAGCAACCTGGCTTTTTGTGTGAACTTTATCTTTTAGTTTATAATCACATCGACAATACAAAGTGGGCTTATAAAGAGAAAGCCTTGCCTGAGCCAAGCCTCAAACCCAGCTCATCATACTGGGAGGCATGTTCACTTGCCCACTGAGCCACCAGTGCCTTCAAACATTCTGGTTTTTTTTGGAGATTTATCTTTTAGCTAATGTCACACATACGCTACAAAGTAGGCTTATAAAGGAAAGCTTACCTGAGCCAAGCCTCAAACCCAGATCATCATACTGAAAGAGTTGTTCATTTGCCCACTGAGCCACCAGTGCCTTCCAACCAACCTTTTTTTTTTTTTTTTTTTTTTTTTTTTTTTTTAGAGATTTATCTTTTAGTTTACATCACATATGCGCTACAAAGTGTGCTTATAAAGGAACTGCACACCCGAGCCGAGGGGTCTTTTACTTTAGATCACCTATACACTATGAAGTGTGTTTAATAAGAAAAGCTGAGCTGTTCCAAGCCTTGGACTGTCAACATCACACACACCTGGTTACCTGCACACTGAGCCACCAGCACCCACAAACAGCTGGTTTTTTCTGTGAAGAATTACATCATCGACACTCAAGCTTATAAAGAAAAACGTTGTTTGAGTAGAGCCTTGAACCATGACTGTCAGCATAAGAAGCACACACACCTGTGGAACACTATACAAACTACCCAGAAGTGCAGCTGCAAACTTCTTTCTCTGTGGTCTGATCTTACAGGTTTGCTGCTTAAGAAACTCTCCTAGCTGCTGTGGAGTTAAGAAGCAACACCATAACATAATACAAATGATTTCAGCTCCTAAGTCTCTGGTTCCAGCCTGTGTTCCGGTTCTTGTCTGTCCCATCTTCTCCCCAGCATTCCTGAGAGACATTCCATCTGCTGCCACTCGGACCAGCATAGGGCTTTCTGCTGTGTTTCTTATTAATATGAAAAGTTGCATTTTTTTTTCATGTACTTATTAACTTTAAGAGAGAGAAATAAAGAGAGATTGACTAGGAAACGACTGTTCCTAGCTGCAATAATGCAAGTCAGAAGTTGTTTCGTGGACATTCCACAACATTAAATGTAACAATAAATGGATGAAAATACAACATGTCACTGTTTAATGAATACAAAATGGTAAACTTTGGCGAATTACTGTAATACAAGAGGAACAGAACATGCCATGATGTGCTATTATAGGAAAAGAAACAAATTCCGAGCGGTAACAGTAACTCTGCTTGATCAGCCCACCCTATCGTTGATTATTTTTCTATAACAGCACACGCTGAAGTGTTTTATTCCTTACTTACTGTTGAGTATATTACATTTTTTTGAAACATTGTCCCGCACAATATTCGGTAAATTTCATAATGATTAAGAAGTCATAAGAAAGCTGGGAGCAGTAACCCCGCCCTTCATCGTGACTTTTGCTACTTCAAGGAGTTCGAGACCGTGGATCAACTGTGCGCTGTAACAAGCTTACTAATATTGAAAAATCGCCAAAGCTGAAGGATGGATGGTGGTTTGAGGTTTTGAGTGAATGAAAAAAAAATCTGTAACTCAGTATTGGAACAAAGAGACAAAAGATCAATGTCATCCTGCTGTGAACCTGATCCAGACTAGCACTGAGCAGCCATTATTAAAATCCACCAGAATACTGAAAATACAGAAACGTCCATTCCTTGTGGCAGAAATTTAATTCTAAAGTTTAAAGACTGGTGAGTCTAATTTGCAGTAATAGGAGACAGGACAGACGTATGTAAACTTAGTGCATGTTTTATTGAGGGCAATCCAACAATCTTCATTGTAGTCCAAAGTGTGGCTCAATAGGCAAAGCAGGCAGAAACCAGGAAGTACAAAGAAACAGGATTAGGAAAACTCTGACTTCTTAACAACACAGATGCACAGTAAGACTTGATAAATCGTGTTAGAACTTTTTCCACCCTCAATGTGAAATTACAATGTATAAAAATCAAGTGAAAAATAATCAGAAACATTTGACTGAAAAATAGGAAAAATAAAAAAGTTACAGTAACCTGGTTGCATAAGGTGTGCGCAGCCTTTTATAACTGGAGATGTGGCTGTGTTCAGAATGAACCAATCCCTGAACCAATCTCATGTTCAAAAGTAATTATCATACAGCTATATCATCAGTAAAATTATTCTGATTAACCCCAAATAAAGACCAGCTGTTTCTGTAGGAGTTTCTTGACATCTTCTTGGTTTCATCTGAGTGCTGAAGCCATGGTCCACAAAGAGCTTACAAAGAATCCATGGTATCTCACTTGTCAAAAGATATCAATCAGGAGAGAGGTATAAAATAATTTCCAAAACATTAGATATACCATGGAACAATGTAAAGGCCATCATCAACAAGTGGAGAAAATGGAGCACTACAGTGACATCACCAAGAACAGGACGTCCCTCCAAAATTTACAAAAGGACAAGACAAAAACTTACCAGGGAGGCTGCCAAGAGGCCTACTGCAACATTAAAGGCGCTGCAGGAATATCTGACAAGTACTGATTACTCTATGCATGTTACAACAATCTCTTGTATGCTTTTTAAATCATTTTATTCCCATAAGGGTGCACAAAATGGACCATTAGGCAAAACTACAGACATAGTTTGTAGATTTGTGTTGCGGCACATAGGCTATGCACATTAAAAAAATGAAAAAGTGGTTACAATCATGTATTATTACTTCCATCATTATTTGTTGTGCTCTAAAAGAAATGATCTTCCTCATGCTAGTTTTATTGTTGCTCAAGCTCAACTATCTTACTATTGGATTATGAAGTTGGATTACATCAGTGAGAAAGTGAGCTGCAGATCTGTTTCCAGACGAGAAATAGTTGTGTTATTATCTGAAGGTGTCTGTCAACTAAAACGCCTCCCACTGGGACAACCGCAAGTTTCCAGCTTTATCACTCTAAAACTGGCTGGCAATTGAGTAAGTGCATACATAAGTAAGTAAGTAAAATAGTAAGAAAGTTATCCTCTAGCTAAATATTACAACAAATTATTCTAAATAGTTTTCAGACCACTGAAAAAAAATCTTACTAACCTCAAACTGACCAGATAAAAATGAGAGAAAAATGAAATTCAGAAATGTTTTTTCTAATTGAAGGCAATTCTACAATTTGGTCTGAAAAGAAAATGTAATCCGGATTTAGAAGCTGCGCGAGAATGATCTGGAGGTGCAGTGGAGTGGTAAAATCTCTTTAAGAGGAAGAAGCTGCTGAGTTTGACAGAATTCATTATGACGTGAGTGTCAAGCAGCTAATCGCCAAAATGTGTGTCAAACCCATCGCTCTGAGATCGACTGTTGTGAACTACAGACCTAGCGGACACTACAAGTCACGGGAATCGCTGTACAGCTCACAGTACATGACTTATCACTTGCCATTTGTTGTTTTGTGGACCTGTCGTCGATGACAGATGAAGCTCACGCACTACACTGTAGAGCCCAAGTCCTGTTTCCTCATGAAAATTGAAAAAAAAAAAAAAAAAAAAAAACACAAAAGTTGTCTATCATGTGACTGTGTCAAGATGAAGTGTGAGCAACTGGCTGTGGTGGTTATTTCAGCACTATTATGTATGGAAACAAGACAAAAGTAAGTAAATACAAGATAATTGTGGCGGAAGGGAGACGCAAGCAGTGATGGCAGTCTGTTCTGCAAAGAGAACTGGAGGTACAATGCAGAGAAACCTAGTTGTGTTGCTCTCGCCTCCTCTTGGACTCTCCTCAGCTGTTGCTCACTGCTGTTTTTGCTTTTTCGTCATAGAAGACCTCACACTTCAGGATTTACTGATCAGAATGTCAAACATTTTTGAAAATATCCGAAAGAAAAATCACGTCGCTGAACCTCCTACACTACACGAGTGCTCACATGGGGCGCACAGTGATTTGTCAGCAAGGTAAAGGGGGTACTGATAGTTGCATTGTATTGATCATGACACATTCAGATCTGGCCTCATTATTTTATTATCTCCATCTGTCTCAGCTTGGCCTGGCGAGTGAGATTTTCAGAGTGTAGAGTCTGAGCAGTGGGTGTTTGCGGTTTCCTCATGCCCTCCCACGTCGTAGCGGATTGTTTACACACTGCATACCGTGCTCCTGCACCGACTCTGACATTTCCCTTACTTGCTATCGTGTGCGTCACGGCAGGAAACTTAAACTTACAGCTTTACCTCTGACTGTTACAATGCACAGACACTGGAGACTCCTTCCATAAATGTTAAATAAACATCTCCTTACAGGAAAACTATCATTACTCTTAGATTATGTATTAGAATGAACGCATTAATATAAACCTGTGATTTGCAGCTACACTACTGTCAGAGCCGCTGTTAGAGAAAATTAATCAACACCTCCTGACCAATCAGGATCGAGAATTCAAAAGTGCTGTGGTTATGAATCGTGTTATGAATCCATGACTGGATTCTTGCAAGTGAAGTCCCAGCTTTGTCTTGAGTTTCTTCTTCTTTCGGCTTTTCCCTTCAGGGGTCGCCACAGCGAATCATCACTCTCCACCTATCCCTATCTTCTGCA
>CM075026.1:1950270-1960926 GCA_037576675.1 Pangasius sanitwongsei | reverse complement strand
CCCCAGACCTCCTCACCAACATCAGCGCCTGACCTCACTAATGCTCTTGTAGCTGAATGAACACGAATCCCCACAGCTACGCTCCAACATCTAGTGGAAAGGCTTCGCAGAAGACTGGAGCTTATTATAACAGCAAAGGGAGGCTAAATCTGAAATGGGGTGTTCAACAAGCACATACTGGTGTGATGGGCAGGCGTCCACAAACTTTTGGCCTTTTAGTATATAATTTTTGTGGGACACAAATAGACAGCACTAAGAGAATAGGGCAGTATGGATAATGTATCTAAAGCAACGGTTACAGCGCAATAATGAAAACATAGTTAGGGCCGGACTCAATTATGCCTTCTAATGATTTTAAAAAAATAAACTTTCACTGAAAATCAGGTATCTCTCAAAGATACGTGGGGTCACGTATTGTATGACTGACGAAAGCCAGGCCTCAGTGCTCTAGGGGAATACATGATACTGAAGGAGACACACCTTAGTCTGATCAATTCGATCCATCACCAAAGCACGCCTTGAAGCAAGGGTCTTAGCTATTCTGGGTCCTTACCTTTCTTTTGGATAAGACTTTTTTTTTTGTTCTTCTCTTATTATTTATTAACATTGATATTGGCTTTAGTTTGAAATGTAACATCATTTGATTGTTGTTTTCTGGGACAATAATAGCGTAATTAGAGAGAATAGGGCAAATACTCTTTTGTTGAATTTTCAACCATTTTGCAGCTGTGGATAATTCATTCAAAGCAAAGGTTAAAGAAAGGCTAATGTTTTCCGGTACTGGAAGTTTGCCCGAAGTGTTTCCAGAAGGGATGTGAAATTAGCTTCTACAAGGGAGCTGAACTTCCTGGTTATGACAATGTCCAAATATGTAAAGCTATTGGGAAGTTATTAAAAATGGAGGGGTCACGTCTTGTGACTGGAATCATCTCACTATTGTCCTAGTTAATTCTGTAAACCAAAGAAGGGTCCAAAAAAATGTATAACAGATAAAATGTGTGGGATACTGATGTAGAGCAAGACTTCATCTGCATATAGTGACATTTTGTTTGTAGTGACTTTTGTATCATAACCATGGATATCTGCGTAAGCCTGAATCGTCTCAGTGAGAGGTGAAAGAGAGCGTCTTAATCAGATTGTTGTGTATTTTGCTTGATATATGTTATAATCTATGACTTAGGCTTATTGGTGATTACTTTTATACAACCGTGCCCCTTTAGAACTGTATATATACATAATGACAGGAATGGGCAGGGTGGAAATTGGATTGCGAATGACAAGATTGATTTATTTATTTATTTATTTATTTTTTAAATGGTCCTCTTCCTGGTCAACTTCACATTATATCTCCATACGCCTTATACCTTGCTTCCTTGACACTTCAGGGGAAAAAAAAAAATCCAACATTGGTTTGCATTCATTTAAAATATTATTTAGGGGTGCCAATAATTAAAAAAGGAAGTAGATCCCCCAGTAGAAATTTTAATCATTTGTGTAATATTTATACAATCATTTATGCCCAATCACTTGAAGGGTGCCAATAATTATAGACTTGACTTAATATCACTGAGCTAAAGTTTGCCATTGGTGCTCTCTAGTGGACATTAAAATATCACTTCCCTTCCTCCCTATTTATATCTCTCACTAGCTACTTCACTATATATTTCCCTAGTAATGGCAATACATTTTTAGTTTCAAATGTGTCAAATTAATTGTGTGTGTGTGTGTGTGTGTTTTTTTTTTCTCTGGTTTTGTTTCCCCAGAGTAAGAGAGTGAGGCTTCTGCTGATTATGGAGTGATGGACAGACACAATTCTGAGAGCAAAACAGGAATGAAACACTTCAGGATGTGCTGTTACTTTGGGACATTCTGTGCTCCAAGATGGAACCTCACTGAAGCAGATGTCTTTGTTTGCACTGACTGGTTAAATTTAAAATCACAATTTGTGCTCCAGAGTATTTTGTACCTGCCCTGTAGTCTTATGGACCATAACACAATCGTATATCTAGAAATAAAATACAAATAAATAGTTTTAGAGCTATTCTCATTTTAATTGTCTTCTGGGAAAACTACTAAAAATGCTTAATGACTCATCCTGAACTAGTCTTGTGTTTGCCCAATTAAACGCTCTCTAGAATGTATATGCTCCACCCCCAGGGGCGTATCTTGATCTCCAGTAACAGCTTGTTAGTAGTAAATATGGTTCATTGGTGCGTTTTTGTCTGCATGTCTTCCTGCACAATATTTCCTTTTCTAACCTTTGGTTGGTGAAGAATAAATGGCGAGTTGGTGTGATTTTTCGAGTGTTTTAAAGGTGATATCTGACCGCTAGTGGTTTAAGCTGCTGTGAATTTCAAAATGTACCTTTAGCAAAAGTTGCTTTCTTAAAGGGGATTATCCTTAACTTCACACCACCGACACACAAAGAAGAAAATTCATGACATTTTGTTGTTGAAGGCCCACCTGAGGCAAGTCTGGAACTGTGAGACACATACACGCTTACATTCCAACACCAGTGCAGACAGGCAGCACGATTCATGCCTCGGGTCAAAACTTCATCAGATGGGATCAGAAGAAAAGGAGGGTATAGAGTGTTCAGCTTGAGTGGTTCTGTGGGAAAAGTCCCCCCCCTTTCATCACTAAGGTTGCTTGTTCAAATCTCACCCTGGGTAATTTTCCTGTTAAGTGACTTTAACAAACACCTGGGCTGCTTTCGAGTGATAAATATCATAGTGAGCTTGTGTGTGTGTGTGTGCGCGTACATTACTGATAGTCTGGTTTCAGAAACGCCCTGTTGATGAGAGAGGTCAGAGAAGAATTGCCAGACTGGTTCAAGCTGACAGGACGGATATGGTAACACAAATAACCACTCTTTACAACCATGGTGAGCAGAAAAGCATCTCAGAACACATCAAACATTGAGGCGGATGGGCTACATCTGCAGAAAACCACATCAGGTTCCAGTCAAGAACAGGGATCTCAGGCTGTCTGAGAACCCAAGGTGTGTTTCAGTCAGTCAGTGGAGTTTCAAATGGAGGATCAACTCAAGGTCAACGACTTGTATCAAATATATTATAATTGTAGATTCAAGTAATTATAATTGGAAAGGCTTGTGAATTGGTCAAGGTGAACACAACACATTCTAAAACATTTTGGGAATGGTTGGACGGCTCATTTGCATGCATATTGCACTTTTCTGTCTTCATTTCTCTTCAGCACTTTATCCTGATCAAGGTGGCGATGGATCTGGAGTCTATCCAAAGAATACTGGGAGTGAAAAGGGAATGGAGACTGGAAGGGATGCCATTCCATCGCAGGTCACCAACTGCCAACACACCTAGTCACCAATCCGCACATTGGCATGTCAACATGAACCCATGCTGACAACGCAAAGAACACTAAAGCTCCTCATCAAATTTATTGGGTTATTGGTTACTGGTTACTGCGCCAGAGTGCTGCCCCTATATTTGTATTTCTAAGACTTATAATATTGAGATAATTCACAAATGTACATGTTATATAAAGCAGTGCATAGCACTACAGCAAATAACATCTGGGTGAAAGGGAAGAAGGGATAAAAAAAAAAGAAAGACGATGAAGAAATCTGCTTCTAATGTATAGACTATAGGTTCAGCTACTGGTTGTGAAACCTACAGAAGCTAGAGACACAACATGAACAAACAGTTTCAAAACAACACTATTACTGTGTTGTGAAATAAAGTGAAGCAGGGCTATAGGATAATGCAAACATAGCTATATGTGAGTCTCACTTGCAGAAAACGAATTACACAAAGATAGTATAATCAGAATTTCGTGCTATAATCAATCGAATATAATTGAATGCATCAAGCTGTTATAGGAAAATAATCAACAATGGGGTGGAACATTTTAAGGTTGTGGAACATCCATGAAACAAGTTCGTTCTTGGTATCACTTATGGTATAGTGGCTATTCTTTCACCAACCTCTCTGTTTTTCCTCGTTCCTGAGCTTAATAAGACACAAAACATAGCTTATCATGTTACCGAGAAACCACAAAGTGTATACTCCTCGTCCTGAAGGTGACATTTACATTTTACATTTACATTTTTACATTTGGCAGACAGGTGAAAAACATTGTTACAAAGCGTTCTCACTTGAGACTCCTTCCATAAATATCAAATAAACATTTCCTTACAGAAAACCTCACTATATAAGCTGGTGCATAATGTATCATGTTTTGTTTGTTAAATAAGAAGAATAGAATTTAACAATAAGTCATAAGTTGTTACTACGTAAGTTGTTACTATAGGAACGTATTAAACATATAACATATTTGAACAAGTGCTGTGATTGGATTTACAGCCGGAACTACCATCAGAGCTGCTTCATGAACACCTTCTGATTCAAGAATTTAACAGCGCTGTGGTACAAAAGCAACTAAGTCGTATCCTTGAGTCGAAAGGCTGGAATCTGGGTTCTGGTTGAGGATCTGAAGACCAGCATATGGATTTACACAACACCTACCTTTAGCAATTTTCCAAGAGCATGGAGTTGAAAACAAACAACTGAAATTCTACAAATCCAGGGGATTTTTGACTGCAGTTTGCTTTCAAAGTGGATTTGCAACATGTTGCAATGGTTTGGCAACGACACATAACTGAAATGGATCCAGACTGTTTTAGCCACATGAGTGGGATCAGTGTTAGCCTCAGGGATCAATATAACAAACTATGACTTGAAGTTGACATTTAGTCTATTATGGTGTAGTCAGATATTCCTACTGTGCAAATGGTAATGAACAGGATATTTAGGATATCCCTGAAGCCAACCACTGTGTGACAAGAGTGTTAAATTGTACAGACAACAAACAAGGCCAGAGAAGCAGTAAACACTGAAAGCCTTGGGTTTGAGATGCTTAAAATAACAGATGTCCACAATTTAAAAGGAAGAAAATAATCAGAACTCAAATAAACAATGGAGAAGAAACGAACTTCCAGTATACACAGTTAACCGCAACGATGCTGGCATGGGTGGGTGGTAGGGGGACAAGGTCATAGAGAGAGAAATGAGGACCTGGATAGAAAGAGGCCAATTATCAAGACATGGCCATAGAATAACACTGAATACATGGACACAACGGCTTTGTTTGAAGACACAGCAGAGGACACAAAGCTGCCTTTTCATTGTCCTTTGCTCCCTACCGGAGAGAAAAATGCAGCACAGTGGGTGAACACATCAAGATGCAAGAGCTAAAGAGCTAAAGAGATGCAATTTAATGTTGTACAATGTCCATGAAGCAAGTTCGTTCTTGTTTTCTCGATTAAAAAAAAACATACACAGCTTATCATGTTAGCGAGCAACCTCAAAGGGTAAAAGTCTCTGTCCTGAAAAGATGGCGGAAAACATATTAAATTTAAATTTAAGGAAATTTAGTTCAGTCAACAAAGCTACACCACGTTAACGATGACGTGTTTTTCTTTGTAAAATAACAGCACGCTTTTAATCTGTTTATTATTGTTCGTAGATTATGTAGCACACTTGCCATACAATGAGTTTTTACTATAGAAACAAACGTTATTAGAACAGTAAAATAAACTTTGTTATAGCCAGAAGAGCACCATATTAGGCTTTGTTTTGGCCATCCAGGACAGCCAATGTTGCGTAATTGTGTCTATAACTATCAGTAGAACATGCATGTAAACCACCTTATCCTTTCGGGTTGACACTCTTACACCCTGAGCCGGGCTTGAATAGCATTCTCTTCACAGCAAACGCATGATACAGAGGATGGCAGCTGTCATTCCTGCAATAATGTCCATAATATAAAAGTGCAGCATCACGTATTTCTGGTCCTTCTATCAACCGATAAAAAGAAACATTGAAACCTTCAAGCAAATGTACTGTAAATCATTCTGTACAATTTATGCTAACTATAACCATCATCAAAAATACCAAATGTGTCTAGAACCTAGATTGTACCTGCTTGTTTCTTTAGACCAGTGGATCTCAAGTGGGGTCCTTGAATCATAGCCAGGAGGTTCTTGATTTGTATGTATTTTCTTACAGTGATGGAAATCACAAATCATCACAATCAGGGTTTGTTGTACACATTGAACAATATTGAGTCTAGTATTTGAATAGTCAGATAATATTGCTAAAATATTAATATTGTAATATTGCTATTACGGCCAAAGAGATCTCTGTAGCTGCTAAAATGAGCTAGATCATTGAATATTTTGAGCGGATTCGGTGAACACATCAGATTAAGCTATTATCTATGGGAATACTGATCAAAAGATAGTTATTCCTAGAGGGCTGGAGTATAGGTTCCAGCGTAGTTTCACTGCTCAATGACACCTAATTCGACTCACCAGTTAGGTAGTTGATATGTTACAGCACCAGATGAGGCTTGATTCTGCCGATCCTGGACAGCCAATGTTGTGTTATTGTGTTTACGTCGGGCTAACAGTTGATCTGTCACAGCATGCCTGTGCGTGTCACTCCCTCTGAGGCGTGTTAGAACAAAACTGCTACTCATTCCCCTTTTCAAGTGGAAGTGCCAAGCTGGGCTTGGGTAGCATTCTCTTCACAGCAGCCATGAGAATGCTGAGGATGGCAACTTTCCGTCTCCTGCTGTGGATCCTCATGGTTTTAGTGTCATCCATCCACTCAGGTAAGATATTGAATACTCCTCCACTTCCACTCTGAGTGACTGATTTTGCATTCATTTTATATATATTTTGCATATAAATGTTTTTGTTGTATTTGTTGTATAGCCATACAGTGTATTGGTTATACAGAGCTGGTTGGAAGTGTTATTCAGCTCATTAGTGGGTTAAAAAAAATTAGAGAAAAGGTTAATTAGAGAATTTTTTTTTTTAAATATCTATGAAGTCTATTGATGCAGTAATATCTATGATTTAAGCGCTCCTTATTCTCAAGTGCAGCATCACATATTTCTGGCCCTTCTATAAACCAATGCAAACTTTTCATAAAATAAAATGTAATGTTCAAATGTCTGGTAAGTCTCGAATTTATGATAAATTAACCAGAACCAGAAATACCTCTGTGTTTTGCATATAACAGCATACATGGAGTCGTATAGGAGGTGAAGGAAATTGTGGTGAAACAGTTATTATATGTATTTTTGAGTTCTATTTAACCCGCCACTTGAATTTAAAAGATTTAATCCAAACCTCAATATCATAAAAACAAGCTTTGTTAACTCGGACCTAATGTGTTCTGTGAGTGGAAAGTTTAAGAATAAAAACTCCAATAAATAGCTGGAATTGTATTGTCCATATTCAGATAATTAGCCTAATATTGGAATAATTAAAAAAAAAAAAAAAAAAAAAAAAAAAAAAAGAAGTAATCTGTACCGACGGGGTCCATGGAATTTATATTGCCATTAAAGGGGTCGTAAAATTTTTTTTGATGCACTAGATTGTTATTTATGCAAGCCAATTTGGTGGACACAAGACATAAAGGCAATTTGAATTTCGTCACAATAAGCGATCATGGAGGGGAATACTCGCAGAGAAGAAGCAAAAAAGTTCAAAAGATGAATCAGCAAAGCTTGTTAAATTTCAAGGACAAGTAGTTTTCACTGTATAACAGCACTAATTCACAGGTAAGCTGGAGGCAAATGGGACTGTCAATGATTTACAGGTCACCTGTAACTAGATGGAAAACAGAACAAAGACAACTTTTCACAGATTCTGTATAAACATTACATCACTAGACATTACATCACTAGACACTACGTTCCTCAATGCACAGAATAGCTCATGTTTGCATTTCACAATTTATAACCTTTTAATCAACTACTCAACTAAACCCTGAGTATCACTGAGCAAAAGAGTGAGTTTCATCCGAGTTTGTCATCATCTTGACCGTCTAATTTGTGGGCTCCCAAACCAGGGGTCATGAGAAAAACTCACGTTTTCCTCGGTTGTTTTATTCATTTATTTTACAAATTTATAGGACAAATATTACTCTGACTATGTATAGTTAAATAGAATACTGCTATTTTGAAATGTTACTGGGAGTCTCATTCAAACACGCTTTACTGACATGTTGTACTAGAGTAGTTCAGAGATAGGAATGTACACATTTACCATCCATCTACCTCTATTACAGTAGTTCCATGACAATACAGAGTGACTCTGTCTCAGTGGACCTTCACAAAACGAACATGAAAATATGCGGACACATTTACCGAATATGGATTTACAAGCCTGATATTCAAGCAATGTAAAAATCGCACTCCAACTCTTGTGAAAGTATGTGCATCCAGGACTTTTAAAGGTGTGCATCTAAAACTGGAGCTGTAATTATGCACTGTTTAAGGGATTGGCACAACTTCTTCATTCCACATTGTTTTAAAAAGGCTTAACTAAGATATCCCCCTTTTTTCAAACTCACAATATGCTACATTAGAATCTTAGTGCTTATTGCTTAACTAGCTAACTAACTTACCATATGTTATTACAGTACATTAGTTGCTGCTTTTTAAAATATCTAGTTAATTACGCTTCCAGGCAACCAAAACATGGGCACCGTGGACCTGGAGTAGCTAATAAATTTATTTTTCCACTGGTGGTACCTATAGTAGACTGAAAAAAGAAAAAGATTGGAGCTCTGTTAAACAGAGGAGTTTTTACACCTAAACTTTCTTTCTGGATTAGCCACTCCATCCGTAGAACCAAAACGCATTTGTAGAGCTTTATCTTAAGTCTTTGACATCGGGAACTCTAGACATTCCCAGCAGAGAGAAAGGCAATTACATTGTCAAAATATAGTAGCACAGACTGATAATAGTAGTAGACTGATAGTGACTAATTAACTAATAGACAAAACAGCTTTGACCATGATAGACCACATAAATACTCTGGAAGAGCAATGTGAATAGTCATAACAATGGATATCCTTACAATACAAAACATGTATTCCTCACCAAAAATTAGACATATCATTAAACTTGAACTGTTGAAATGATCTTTTATTTAATCCATGTACAAGAATAGATACAACACCTCACATGAGCAGAGTTTAGGATAGATACACACATGTGACTCTGGAGTATTATTGAACTAGTACTGCGCAAAGCCTGACATGGGAAGTCCACTTCAAATATCAATAATAATAATCACTGTGATAGCACACAGTAAGAGCTGAAACACAAACAGCTTTCAAGACAGCTGGGACAAGATGCCTGTTAGCCAGGTTTCACAACTGCACAGTTCATTTTTGGGATTGTCAGATTTCAAAATGAACTATTAGACTCCACACCTATAACACCAACAGGAGCCCTTCCTGAAAGCAGCCAACAACAAACAATTGCAGTGTCTGAACCTCATTCATTAATCAATCATTCATCTTCAGAAGGTACAAAATGACTGTGTGTTCCCTGCATGGATTAGGGTTAATGAGACCCCCTCCTGGAGCCACACCTGGGCGTGTTTGCAAGCAAAGCATCTGGTGACAGGACCATCCATCTCTTGTTACCTGGTCATCCTCAGCCCAAAATGGTGATGTGGATCTTGTGGGTTCACCACTGGCAAAATCAGGGTGTGGTCAGGTGTAATCGCAGTCAGGCAGAAGGTATATGATAGACAGCCATTGATCTTCAGGAAATACGTTATCCTGGTCAGAGTAACGGGGATCAAGAGCCTATCCTGGAAACATTGGACATGAGGTGCAAATACACCCTGGATGGGAGACCGGTCCATCGTAGGGAACAGTGCACACACATTCACACTCTTATTCCAGCCTAGGGGCAGGTTTATAGTAGGGAGAACATGTAAAACTTCACATAGACAGAAATCTGAGTTCAGGACCAAACCAGGGACCCTGGAGCCATGAGACAGCAAAGCCCCCATCCTATGTCATTGGAACTAGGGGCTCCTAGGCACGGTACAACAGAAGAGTTTTGTCAGTAGATCACACATTTACATCCCAACTATCCCAACTATGGGAGTCCTAAAGAGCAAAATTGGCCATGTTGTCTATATGGGAGGAACAGTGTTACTCTCTCTCCCCTGTCAATCAGTGTGGCAACTGTGGGCATCTGTGAGCATGCACTGAGCAAGTATGTGGATGCTGGCAGATAGATCTCTCCTCCTCCCAAGTGTGATACACTGCCCCGTGTTACAGCATGAGCATCAGTTCAAAAAGATGCAGAGGTTGGGAGCTGTCATGTGATAGGGGAGAGCTGGCTGGTAGGTTGGAGTTGGCAAATGATTAAATTAGGGAGAAATAATAATAATAATAATAATAATAATAATAATAATAATAATGTCTTTGGATCTACAATTTGAATCATGTCGATTTGGCTATAAACACCATTGGCATGGTGAATTCCACCAAATACCAGAATATTTTAGCCCCAAAACCTTGTTGCCTCTGTAAGTAGGTCAAGTTTCAAGAGCATTTCGAAACTAGAGTTTTGCAGAAAAAAAGAAACTGCACTCTGTAGCATATTTAAAAGTGAAGGGCGTACAACAGACTATGGACCAAAATTGTGGGAGAAATCAGCCATCTTTAAAGTTTCAAAAGTATTGAACATCAATTAGTTGGGGGGGGGGGGGGGGGGGGGGGGGGGTTGCTTGAATCTTTTTGGGTATAAGTTTTTCAAAGACACCAAAAAACAACCAAGTGCAAAGTAAAAAAAAAA
>CM075026.1:1930677-1950170 GCA_037576675.1 Pangasius sanitwongsei | reverse complement strand
CCCCCCCCCCCCCCCCCCCCCCCCCCCCCCCCCCCCCCCCCCCCCCCCCCCCCCCCCCCCCCCCCCCCCCCGCCCCTGCCTTCAAGCTTTTGGCCTATACTTTATGCCAAGCAGCACAACCTCTACCAATGGCATCTTAAAATGACAATACTTACTCTCATAATGTCAGATTCCCTGAAATTCCATGCTGCCATGCCTTATAGCCTGCTTCCTCATCTCCTTATAGAGCTTTAGATAAAATGGCATTCAGGCATAACATTACCTACTTGTGGTTACAGAAAGTCTGACAGGCATTGTTAACTTCTCAATAGAGCGTGGAAAGCAGAAAACCACTCTCTGCAGAAATAATACTGATGTCCAGAGGCCACAATATGATACACACTTCACTATTTTGGGAAAGTGTGTGCCAGTTCATATTGTTGAATATGGCCAGAATTGCTATCTAACACACCAGTCATGACCATCATGATGCAAATTTTTTAGAACAGGGGTATTCAATTAAAATTCCCAAAGGTCCTGTTACATAACATTTCTTACATATTAGCAGCTAACAGGACTGAATGTCACTGACAGATTTAATGCTTAACCATTCATAAGACAATTTGAAGTGGCTATGTTTAGCTTCTTAGTGCTGGTTCACATTATGACTTTTGTCTAGCACCATCAAATTTGACACAGGGAGAATAAATGCATACTCATCTTTAAACATTCTGAGCACTCCAATGCCTCATACTATTTTTGATTCACACTGCATTTCTTGTCTCTACTTTGGATACTGTACCAGAGCAACTTTTGAGAGTTCTGGGAATTTTGGGATTTTCTGACCTCTGGTTCTTGTACATTAGATGGACAAGAAATCTATGAGGTGGTTCAACCAATCAGACTCCATGATCTTCATAAAAGAGCTTTAGAGGTAAGAGTCTGTGGGTGATTTGACCTTGGGAATCTCTCATGGGAATCGGTCATAAATACTATTTATAATGTATGTAATTATTCAGTTAAAAGAGAATTCATTCAATCTTTTTTCCAGACCACCAGGCCTGATACACTGAAATATGCCATGACTCTTGGTGGCAAACACATTGAAATGCATCTAGAGAAAAACCCGTAAGCTTTACTTGTCTAATTTCTGACATTGGCAAATATTTAACCTTAGTAAATGCACATACATGTCAAGTGTTCTTGAGTCCAAAATTATATATGCACATGTGTTGCAATCTAGGAGTAGTCCCTGCTTTTTCAACAATTAACTCACTTCTAAGTGAATGAAGTAGAGGCGTTGTCTTAAGGAAAACTACTCAGGCTATATGCATACCATCACGGCTGAAATGCATTGCAAATGACTTCCATACTGCTATCCAAAGTCTTTGTGCTGCATTGTGTACTGCATGTATGACTTTCAACCAAATGGGAGATGGAGGGTAGTGGAATGCCACTGGAGACTGATATTAAGTATATAAATAATTAATGTATAATAGTATTGTCCCTTTAAAGTCCACAAAAGTGTTTTTTTTTCCACACAGTGGTGATCAGATGAGAAGATCATCATGAGGATGAAATTTTAAGGATAAAATTATGAATTAACTTTAAGTGAGCTCTAGGTGTCAGAGTGCTCAATCATCTTATCTTTCCAGGTATATGGTTCTACTTTTCCCAAAGCAAACCACAAAGCAGAAATGCTCTGCAAGGGTGTAATTCAAATAAACATCAATGGTAGTTAAGCGTTGGCTTGTGGTTTGCAATGCTGTTTAGCCACAAAGGTCTGCACATAGCCATAGGGTCTAGACTAACTATGCAGTTTGTGTGCTAATCAAGAAATCCAGACCCATAAAAACTCCAAGTTCACCAATTATTGATGAACTCACTAATTCAAAATGAGGGAAAAATGCATATTTTAGGCTTTTTTGGAAAGGCTTTGTATGTAATTGGTTGTAATTAAAATTTTTGGGTTCTGCAGTGATTTTATAACTGAGGACTACACTGAGACTCATTACATGAGCGATGGGACTCCTGTCATAACTAAACCTGATGCAATGGTAGGTGGATGCTCATTGTCCCTTTAATTCAGTCTCACATGGTCCTCAGATAGAGTTTATGCTTGGTTCATTTCTAATCCAGCCATGGCTTATGGAAAGATGATGATGTACACTCAGTAATTTGCCAGACATAATCTTTTTTTTTCTCCCTTTTTTTTTGTAGGATCTCTGCTACTACCAGGGAAACATCATGAATGACAGCAACTCACTGGTCAGCGTGAGCACCTGTGATGGATTACGGTACAGCCAATAACTTCTCACTGCTGTATGAAAAGTGTTTTACAGAGCCATTGAGGTGACATGGTAGTTATTTTTTTAATACGGTATGGCCACAAATTAATATATTGAGGCCACAAGTTAATATTTTAAGGCCAGCGTTACATTCCCGAAGCAGGCTGAATGACAAGGTCACCTAAATAAGCTGAGCAGTTTGGAACAACTGACAGCACAATGTTAATTAGTTGCTGGAAGGTCGCAGGAACAAATGGCATAACCATGTACTGTAGGAAACTATCAGGCACAACAAAAGCAGAAATATCCAATGCATGAATTGTTAGTGGCACTTGCCATTAAACCTCCGACTTGAGCAAATTGAGCTAAACCAACATTGTATATATAGTCCTCAATCCTAGGTAAAAGTTAAGAATCAGGACTGGACAAGTTTGACAACATTTCAGAATTTCAAAGTCTCAAATGGTCTGTGGCACATTTTGTAGCGCTAACCTATCTGAATCCTCAGCAGTATCCTCCTTACTGCTATAAGGCACAGCTACCCCCCCCAACAGAAAAGGCTTTATTATTGCAAACATATGAAGACAGAACCAGAGATATCCTCATGAGTATGTTAAGCTTTTAGTATGTCAATGTGACAGACACATGTCTTGCATTTATTGTCAGGGGTACAGGCAACCTAGTCAGTGTCAATAAGTTATTGCTTCACTATGTAGAGAACCACCAGAAAATTTGACAAACAGACATGAACCAGGAATCTGAAGCAAACCATTACTTGATCACAGGCTGAAATTTCCTGGGAACTGCTTTCCTTTCATAAACTGCTTTGGACAGTTTTAAGACACCTCTAAGGCTTCACCCGCTAAGGTACAGGCTTTGTACAGAAGCTCACAAAATTGTTCACCTAGTCTAAAACGTTATGATGTTTACCCCCATATTCCTAGTTTTTAGAAGACCTTAAACTCAATGCCAAAAAACATGTTCTTCAGGACTAAATCCTAGTGATTCTTGGACAGCTTTGTGTACTGTGAATAACACAAGAGGCACACTTTTATATAACCTCATAACCTGAACAAATCTGTACAAAGGTTGGATAGACAGTTAGTACCTTGACCATCTGAACAACCAGAGGCAAACCAAAAGTGGTGAAGAATCCACAATAGGAGTAGTAATTCTGCATAAGGGAACAGCTTCTGGAAAACAAGTAGTTATAAGTTAATAAGTAAGTATTGATTTCCAGACTTGGTTCTAGGCAGAAACAACACAACCAACAATCATGTATTCAAAAGGCAGCCTGAGAACAGGGATAGGACAAAGAAGAGCTGGAGGAATGACTTGATTCGGTTTCCTGGTACACTGACAAACATGGCAATATTGACAGAATTGCATCACATCTTTCCTAAGAGCAGAACCAGAGCAGAATCTGAAAGACTCTGTCTAAGTCTTCATCACTATAAGAAGACCATTTGTACATTAAAACATTCTGGTCTGCAAAAAAAAGAAAATGCCACCAGCCTTTTCACCATCTCTTCAGGGACACACAGATGAAAAGCATTACTCTAGGCTAGGGTCTGCTGTCTGAGCTTCAATGATTATGATTAACAGTTAGCTTACAAAACGTAGCATCCATAGATTCTTGCACTGCCCAGTCTGCACTCGTTCCAAAGAACAAGTAAGGGGTAGAGGTCAAAACCTCGGGCTCTACCACAGTGTCTTCAGCAAGAAAGGAGTCTGTTAAATCAAAGGACAGTCAGCAGGACTCTCCAGAACTTCTAAGACTGATAGAACCTCCAGCTATGTCATTCCCCATATTGAATGTAATGCCTTCCACAGGTTAAGACTGACATACTGCTACTCTAAATATCCCAGTAGCTAGCCCTGAGCACAAAGACACATGGTGCAGAGGAAGCTTAATATAATGCATGGCAATCCCTTTATAAAAGATGTGGGAAATGATGGCTCTGAAAAATGTAAAACTCCAGCTAAGATAAATGACTGAGTAGTACCAGGATTTTAACAGAAACCGGGGTCCATTATTCACCTACCAAAGAAACAGCATCCTGCATTACTAATGGCTGATAACTAGGCCTGAGAGACTCTTTTTCAACATGACCAAGCCTAACAGGAGCAGGAACAAGAGTCTTAATTAAAGCAATACTCTAGGATTGACTGGAGCTTTGCCTTTGCTTTTCATGATTTATTAACCTTTCTCTCATTTAGACATTTCACTACACAATAGGGTAAACAATTCTTAAATTTCTCAAGCAAAAACAGCTCATGCAGAGAGACAAAATCATTAGCTTAACTTGCAAAAACAGCATTTATCCAACAAAGTCTCTTTTTCCCTTGCAAACCCTACCAATGTCTGTGAATTTTCTTATAATTTCTGAACTTTTGCCTGTAGGCTTCAGGAACCAACTCATAAGCACAGAGTATAGTGGCTTTCACTAGCTCATACTGTAAGTTATGCTGCAGTGATAAGGAGGAGCACACTTCCTACTAACTTACACTGAAGCAGAAAAGATCAGACGTCTTTCGGCCATTTTAAGTCTATAGCTATGCACTCAAATACGCTAAAATTAGTATCCACCTCAGTTTACTCACATCAAAAGCAACAGTAGATGTAGCAGAGTGAGCAGAGTGCGGCATAGGGACAGGCCTCATTGGAGGTACAGGTGGAGAGGACAGTGGGGGAGGAGAAGAGGAAGACAGGTTAGCCAAGTAGAGAGCAGTCTGTGCAGCAATCATTTCTTCTAAGTCCAACTGCCATAATCAAACTTCCCAATCCACCTCAAGTTCCATCTTGCTAATGGCTATCCTAAGCGCCAGCTCTGCTTTAGATGCCTCTGCCTTTTCTTGTGCCTTGGAGACCTGTTGTTTCTGGAAGAAATGGTAGTTTCTGAAAGAAGGTTATGTTGCCTTGGGTAAAACAATTAAGGGTAAATCTAGCACCCTTAAAGGCTTATTGGTTTGAGAGAACCTCTATGCTTAAACCATCTTTTCTAAGATCATTACTATCATTCAGAAGATTAGATATATAATTATCAAAACAAATAAAAACATTTCATGGCATTAGCACCTACAGTTGATCGCCAACATGTTCATGCATTTCAGGGGTTATTTCCAGACTGCAGGACAGAGGTTTATTATCGAGCCTCTTTCTGAAGACACTGACGGTGACCATGCGGTGATAAAGTATGAAGATGTGACTGATTCTCCTTCTGTATGTGGAGTCACCAACACTACCTGGTACCCTGTTCCTGAAGGCTTCCCAGGCTCTTCTCCTGGCAAATCTAAAGCTCGCATATCAGTAAGTGAGATCACCTATTTACACGTTTTCTGTTCCTCTTTTTTTTTTTTCTTTTGCCTAGATCTCAGGCAAACCATGGTCTCAATACCTGAGATGTAACTTTCATATTCAAAATGACTTGATGTACCAAGAATCAGGAAGTGAAGAAGAGCCAAAATTGAACCATGGCTAATGGACTCCAGACATGGAACCTAATAACTATTGGTTTGCTGATAGCTGTCATACATGTTTGCAAAAATGTATGCGTCTGCATTTTTCTCTTCTTTCTTTTCCTTTTTCTTAGGGGCAAACGATGCTACAGCAAAAGAAATACAATGAAGTCATCCTTGTAGTAGACAACAGAATGGTATGTTATCAGCAGACACATGAATCGTACTGTAACATGCAGTGAATGATGACAGGCACTGTAAGCAAAAGCAAATGACACGAACCCAAAACAAAAAAGAATTTGTGATGCATAGTTTCCCATACACAGATTAAGCCATAATTGTGGATTAAATAACATTTAACAATTTAGTATTAGTAACCTTTAGTATAGTAGCAGGTATCACTTTAGATAGAAAATTGGCCCAGTGATTTCATAAACACAATTCCAATGATGCTGATTGCATCAGATCTTTGCATATAACCATGATCAAGCCAACTACATTGCACTTTAACTCCCATCTTGACTGAAAACATTTCAACACTTTAATCATACAGTAAGTGCAGTGATGCTGATATGAAAGGTATGTAGTGACGAGAGGGAGGAAAATAAGTTCCTTGGAGTTTAAAGGGTATAATTTTGGCTTTGTCAAAATGGGTCGATGACTAACCATACGTTTGATATGCTCTCACGCAGTATCTGAAGATGGGCAGTAATGTGACCCAAGTGAGACAGCGGATCTTCAATATTCTCAACTTTGTTAACGTTGTAAGTCTCAGACCTCATGTTTAAGCAAATTCAATAAAACTCTGATGTGACAGTAAAAGTTGCAGCTTCTAAGATATTATGCCAAGAGTACACTGTAAAGTTTCAGTCTAAATGTGAATTATACGGAGCACTTGTTTGGCTGCTTTATTGATTGTAATATATGGAGTGTGCAACATGTAAGGAATAAAACACTTGCGAGTGTGCTGTTTTAGGAAAATAATCAAGGAAGCAGGGTTACTGTTACAACCCAAAAGTTGAATATTTTCCTATAATGACACACCCTGAAGTGTTTTATTCCTCTTTCAACATAGCAACATTTTCCAACAGTTAAAATCTTTTATCATAGAATGACACTTCCATTATCCATTTACAGTTACATTTAACGTTGTGGAACATCCGTGAAACAAGTTAGTTCATATTATCACTTATGTTATAGCAGCTATAAACAGCAGTTCCCTCAGCAGCCTCAGTTCAGCTTGTCATGTTACAGAGAAACTGGAAAGTGTAACCTCCTCTGTCCTGAAGACTCTCCCGTGTCGGAAAACTTCCTGACTTTTACAAAGCACTGACACTGAAGACTATGAATAATTACACATAAAATCGTTTATATTGAGCGTCCACCATTTGAGCCCCTGTGTAAGTTGTTAATATAGAAACGATAACATATTAGAACAAGCACGTTAATATAAACCTGTGATTTGCAGCTGCACTACTGTCAGAGCTGTTCTTACACAAAATTAATCGAAATCTCCCGACCAATCAGGTCCAAGTATTTATAGCATTTTCTGCCACCGAGACTAAAACTGGCTTTTGGATTTAAGTTAACTACTGGGAAGATTTTCATTATTGCACAGGTATGACATTATTCATCCATTTAACTGTTTCCCTTTTTTTTTGGCAGGTATATAAACCGTTGAACACTTTTATTGCTCTGGTTGGTCTGGAAATTTGGACAGATTCTGATAAGATAGCGGTGACTACGCCAGCTGGTCAGACACTGGATGCATTTACTAAGTGGAGAAATAGCGTTCTGATAAAGAGCAAGAAGCATGACAATGCTCATCTCATCACGTTAGTGTGAAAATGCCTGATCAAACTTTCTTTTTTTAATAGAACTAAATGACGCAAATGAATTTAAAAAGTGTCCTCTGTCAATATTTCAGTGAAATCGACTTCGATGGGCCGACAGTGGGCCTGGCTTACGTTGGCACCATGTGCACGTCCTCCTCTACCGGAGTCATCCAGGTACCAAAAAGAGATTTATTTTATAAATATTATGAAAAATGAGAAACTGGATCATGTAATAAGAGCCCATGTCCTCTGTTGCAACTCTCAGAACCATAATACACGAGACATAGCTGTAGGTGCCACTTTGGCACATGAGATGGGACATAACCTGGGTATGAACCACGACAACAGCTCGTGTGCATGCGCCGGGGCCAGCTGCATCATGACTGCCTATCTGAGGTATGATGCAAGAAACCCAGACCCCATCAGAGGAGACGCGTCTTAGTCAGAGACATAAACGCATAAATGCAATTTGCAGTGGATGTGCTGGATCAAGTGCTATTTTATACGTATTGACATAATGTTTGGACTTATACAATATACAGTATACTAGATATGACAATATGAATGAATCAAACTTGGGTATTTATTCAATTCAAAATTCAAAATAGCATGAAAAATGGAAGCATAAAACATGTACAGAATGTTTAATATAGCAACTCGTCACATAAAGAATGGAATTAAGTATACTTGCCTGTACCTATCATTCCGTAGCTACACCATCCCACAGTTCTTCAGCAACTGCAGCCTGATCAACTTTGAGCAGTTCCTGAACTCACGGAACCCTGAGTGTCTCCTCAATAAACCACTTGCCAACAGCCTGCTCCAGCCTGCAGTGTGCGGCAACGGCTTCCGTGAGACTGGCGAAGAATGCGACTGTGGATCTGTGCAGGTAAATCAGAGCTTGTTAATTATATAAAACTATACAACAGTCCATTAATTTGATTGGTTGAGTGGCGTTCCATGAGTGCTTATATTTAGTTAACCTCATTGGAGCGTTTCACTGTGTGTATCACACTGCTCGTCTGTGTTCGCTACTTACAATTCCAGTTACCAGTTCGAAACCGTTACTATAGTAGAGTTAGTGGACAGTGGACATGGCAAATGATACACTTTTCATGAATATAACTTTTGACTTAAAATATGAAAGCTCATCAGATGACGATGAAAAGGAAAAAGGGCCACCAATTTTACTGGTGGCACCTTTGACAGGAATGTGATTTAACAAATCAATGTGTGAGCTAGCTAGCCTGCTAGTAGACAGGCTATAAAGTGAGTGTGGCTTCTTCAGGATCTATTTCTGCTAGTGGAGCAAAAATAAACAGAGCCTTTGGCCATATTGCGTCCAAAATGTCACTTACTCTATTATTTTCCTGTTTATAGTACTGTTGTATAAAAGCAATATCGCACTTCGCAATCGTGCAGTCGTACTGAACATCAGCAGGGCTGTGATTAGCTACGGCCGGATCACAGCCCTGCAGATATTCAGCACTCTTGCTTGAGTAATATTGCTTAAATATCACATAGTGGACTGTACTAATATAGGTAGTGAGAAAAAATAACAGCATTTAACTAAGTGTGTTAGAATGTATGTTGTGTTATCATTTGAAAATTCACTGTGTGTGTGTGTGCAGGAGTGCACCAACCCGTGCTGCAATGCCACCACGTGCACATTCACAAAGGGCTCAATATGTGCCGATGGAGAGTGTTGTCAGAACTGTAAGGTAAGAACATCTTAATAATTAATTAAAATTTGTGTTAGTAATGTGTAGAACAGACAGAATCCAGGACCAGGACTGGGAAACGTTGGGAAATATTGAACAATAAATAATGAATAAATGCTTGTGTCATGCTGTTATAGGAAAATAATCAATGATTAAGTGGCATGATGAATTGAAGTGACTGTTACTTCTCTGAAGGGTATTATTTTTCTATACAGTACTATAACAGTGCAGTATAAAATGTTTTAGTTCTCTTACATACATTATATTTATCCATATATAGTTACATTCAATGTCATGGAATGTCCTTGAAGCAAGTTAGTTTCTGTGATCACTTACATTGTAGCAGCTATAAACAGTCATTCCCTCACCAGCCTCTCTTTTCTCTTTCTCTTGAAGTTAATAAGTCCAAAAAAAAAAAACGCACCTTGTCATGCTATCGAGAAATCAGAAAGTGCAAAGTCCTCAGTCTTGAAGATCTTCCCATAAGACTTTAACTGGCTAAGTCCAGTTTTACATTTTTTACTCAATCTTGTTGGGCAGATCACTGATGCCACCCAGATGTGTCGTCCCAAGCGTGATGAGTGTGACCTGCCTGAATATTGCACAGGAAATTCAAGCTCATGCCCCGAGGATGTCTTCTCCATGAATGGTTTGCCATGCAAGAACAGCACTGGCTACTGCTACAATGGCCTGTGCCCAAAACGGGAGAACCAGTGCATCAAAATGTGGGGTTCAGGTACATAATTGGCATTTAAAAAGCATTAATAGTGAATTAATACTCATTTGTGCTGTTAAGCAAGTGCTTTTGTTCTCTCTCAGGGGCCGTGGTAGGGGCCGATTTCTGCTACGACCAGAACACAAGAGGAGTATACTACGCTTATTGTACACGACCCACCGACAGCCAGTATATAGGGTGCCAGAAACAGTGAGTCCAAAACCAACACATTTTGAAATTGTCGCACCTTCAAAGGAACCTGCTCCTATTTAATCATGATGTGTTCTTTGCTTCCACAGTTTCAGCTAAATGCTTGTTTTGCGATGGAAGTGAACAAAATTCAAGTACAGATATTATTCCT
Source organism: Pangasius sanitwongsei (assembly GCA_037576675.1). Lineage (NCBI taxonomy): Eukaryota > Metazoa > Chordata > Actinopteri > Siluriformes > Pangasiidae > Pangasius > Pangasius sanitwongsei. The sequence continues at coordinate 1,939,812 of CM075026.1, read as the reverse complement.
AAAACTATTCTCCAATCATATTTGTTCTCCTAGGGATGTGAAGTGTGGGAAGCTTTTCTGTGCAAAAGGCCAGGGGACCCCAAACTATGGCCGCCTTGTCGAGTTCAGCACCTGCAGAGCCACTTTCTACAGCGACAGCATCGAAGATTTTGGTCAAGTGGACACAGGAACCAAGTGTGGTGAAGGGAAGGTATGCGCTCGTTCATTAAAATGATGACCAAGTATTATAAATAAATCTAAATTCATCAGTGGAAGAATCTCTTACACTCTCTGTCTTCCAGGTGTGTAGTAAGAACCAGTGTGTGAGTTTAGACGCCGCCTACAACACAACCAACTGCACAGCTAACTGCAAAGGCAATAGGGTAAGTTTTCATCATGACAGATATATAATATGGGCCATAGTCGGAGTTTGTGAGTTCAAAAGATATGTCAGTATTTATGCTGAGAAAGTTCTTTGTATTCAAAATCGGGACATTCATATTATTAAAATTACATGGCTCAGAAGCTGACTGATTTTTCTTGAGTATAATTGTCTGTTTTATCAATAGTGTCTAGACCACTACCTTTAATCAAAAGCATTCACCTTTAAGCCTGATCGAAAAAACTGTTTGGAGTTGACGCCTTGGCGCTCACCATTAACTCAAATTTAACTTTGACCCAGTTTACACTGAACTTTTCAAAGCACAACCAATAAGATGAGCCCTCATATGTGCAAAGACACATTTTCTGCCGCCTTTTCCAAAGAACGACCAAAGCCAGAACCTTTTATTTGTTAGAAATTTAGATACACGCTGGATTTAATAACATGCAGAATGGGCTAGCTCTACGTTTTCAAATACATCTTGATGTCGTACCAGTGCATGTGGAACTCTCGCATAACTTCTGCGTAGCACTTAAGGCCATAGTTATGTCTGAGGTCTGAATACTGATGTGCACAATTTCATCATGAAATGCTCGTTACGCATGCTTATCTCAACTTTGATTTCGGCACATGATGTAAAAGCATGTTAAATGTACACTGATAGACCTCTAGAGGTGCCATGGGAGAACAGGTAAAGGAACAAAGTGGACGGTTGTGACCATGAAAAAGAATGATCTGACTATAACTGTGTGTCCTACAGGTGTGTAATCATAATCTGCAGTGCGTTTGCGCACCCAACTGGCTCCCACCTGACTGTGTGATGCCAGTCAGCAGATCTCAATCTACAGATACAAGTACCTGTTTTTTTAACTCACCTATGTATTTCCCTAAGTCCAGTCCTAGTCCCAGATACATTTATAGTTCCTAGTTCTAGGTATCATGTAACAGTAATTCACTAAATACTCTCGTACTTCTTAGTTCTAGCTATCCTCTAATAGTAGTTTCAAGTCTCTGATACACACATATTTCCTAGTTTCAGATATCATCTTAAAGGGTGTGTCAACTCAACATTTCTGAATTGTAATATACAGCACTCAAAAGTTCTACTTCCATCTAACAGTCCCAGTTATATGCAAACCTCATAGTTCCATAGTTCCACTTATCGTTCCTTGTTGCAGAAAACTTGAACAGTATTTTTAAGTCCCACATACATTCCAGAAACCATCAAACAGCAGCTCTCAGGTCCAGAATCACCTATAGTTCATAGTTCCATAAGCCATCTAACAATTTTTCCCAGACTATAATACATGTATACTTCCATGTTCCAGATTAAATTAAATTCTTAAATAATTTTTTAACTCCAATATGCTCCTAGTTCCTAAAACCATTTAACAGTAGTTCCCAGTCCTTGGTGTACTCATACTTCATAGTCCCAGATAAACTTTGTGCTACTTGTTGCAGTACTTTTTAGGTCCAGACACCTGACCATCACACCCATATGTGATTGTTGAACGTCCCATTCCAGATTTCTTCCCCTTTGCTGTTATTATAAGCTCCATTCTTCTGGGAAGGCTTTCCACTAGATTTTGGAGCGTAGCTGTGGGGATTTGTGTTCATTCAGCTACAGGAGCATTAGTGATATCAGACACTGATGTTGGTGAGGAGGTCTGGGGTGCAGTCAGTGTTCCAGTTCATCCCAAAGGTGTTCAGTGGGGTTGAGGTCAGGGTTCTGTGCAGGACACTCGAGTTCTTCCACTCCAACCTTCACACACCATGTCTTCATGGAGCTCGCTTTGTGCACAGGGGCATCGTCATGCTGGAACAGGTTTGAGCCTCTTAGTTCCAGTGAGTGGAAATTGTCATGCTACAGCATACAAAGACATCCTGTATAATTGTGTTGGCAGCAGTTTGGGGAAGAAACACATATGGATGTAATGGTTAGGTGTCTATATACAGTACTTCTGGCCATATAACAGTAGTTCCAAGATCATGATTCACATGTAGTTCCACATTCCAGATATCTGCTAAAAGAATTTCACCATCCCAGATACACATAGTTCCATAAGTCATAAACTTTGACTTCCAGTCCCAGATACACCATATACTTCCTAGTTCTAAAACAAGTTCCTAGTCCATGTTTATGACCCCATGTTTATGAGTTTATAAACAGGAGCTATTGAAATGCTGGCCTCAGGAACACAAGAAATAACACTGGCATTTTAGGTCCACAGATAGGCATTGCTGTGGCTACCGTTATCCTCTTGGGGGCTGTTTTAGTCGGGTTGGCCATCTACTGCATGAAATGCAGGAAGAATCAAAGCAGGTAAGCAGGAATACAGCCTTCCACAAACATTATATTATCCACATTCTATATCATCTCAATGCTGTGCTTATCTACCAGTTATCAGACCTATGTGCTTATAACAAACGTCTCTTTTAGTTCAACAACAGCAAACCGTTCTCCAAAGTCTACCATAAACGTCTAACGTAAGTCTTTTCATTTATTTTGGAAGGGATCTTTTTTGTGCTTAACATTAGGCCACTATGTTTGGTCATGACAAACATTTGAAATAATAAATGGATTCACCAGTAAATTTGCTAAGACTAAGAAGGGTGAAAGCAAACATATGACAGCCCTGGTCAGGAATTCCATCTTTGCATTTACACATTGTTGTCTTCCAGGCTTTTCTCCCTCCTCACCGGGATTGTGAAAATCCAGCCTAGGTGGGACGGTCATACAGAGCACAACCAGCACTGAATAGGGTTGTGTTTTTTACAGCCTTTCACAAAAAGTACTTGAAGTACTTGTACTGATACTGTAAAATTATTCATTAACTCAGGAAGATCTACAGTGGATATAAAAAGTCTGCACACCCCGGTTAAAATGGCTGTTTCTTGTAAAGTAAAATATGAAACTAAGATAAATCAATCTTAATGTGAAATTGCAAAGTATACATATAAAGTGAAAAACGATAGAAAAAAATTTAGAGAAAAAAAAAAAAAAAAATTACAATAATGCAGTTGCATAAGTGTGCACACCCCTAAACTAATACTGTTGAAGCACCTTTTGACTTTATGACACCTTTGTCTTTTTGGCCAAGAGTCTATCAGTGTGCCACGTCTTGACTTGGCAATATTTTCCCAATCTTTCTTGCAAAAACATTCTAGATCCGTCAAATTGTGAGGGCATCCACTGTGCACAGACTCAGAAGACTCAAAAAGGGAACTCATCCTCATCTGGGTGACAACAAACAGTGCAATTATAAATATTTCTCTCCTATAACGGTGGTCAAAAAGTGCAATTGTGTAAACAGGAAATTCATTGTAGTTTTCACATGAAACGTTACCTTGCATTTCAAGCCAAAGATACCTTTTGGAATTATGGAATTAATATATCTTTTGGAATTGTTCTCGTCAGACCGTTACACATTTTGCCACATGGATTGGGGTGATTTAGTTGGGCTTCCGTCTAGGCACCCTTGGTAGCCTCCCTGGTAAGATTTTGTCTTGTCCTTTTGTAAATTTTGGAGGGACGTCCCATTCTTGGTGATGTCACTGTGGTGCTCCATTGTCTCCACTTGGTGAAGATGGCCTTCACGGTGTTCTATGGTACATCTAATGTTTTGGAAAAATTTTTTACCCCTCTCCTGGATAATTCCTTGCGACAGTGGGAGCCTGTACAGGCTTTGTCAGCTCTTTGCAGACCATGGCTTCAGCAGTCAGATGAAACCAAGAAGATGTAAAGAAAATCCTACAGAAACAGCTGGTCTTTATTTGGGGTTAATCAGAATAATTTCATTGATGACAGTCAATGATTGACAGACAGATGATTGAACACAGCCACATCCCCAATTATAAAAGGGTGTGCACACATATGCAATAAGGTTATTGTAACATTTTTATTTTCCCTATTTTTCCCTAATCCCTGATTCAGATTGTTTTTCACTTAATTTTTATACATTGTAATTTCACCTAGAGGGTGGAAAAAGTTCTGACATGACTTATCTTCATTTTTTACATCACAAACACCTGCCATTTTAACAGGGGTATGAAGACTTGTTATATATCCATTGTTCCTTGCTGCAAAGTTTGGTTTGAACTGTAATTAGTTTCTACTTGTATACATCCAGCAGTGAATTAACCTTTTCACAAGACCTCAAACCACTGGATCAGCTGTGCAAAATCATAGATCTGCAGAACCATGGCTGGTTATAAACACAAAAGACTTGATATTTAGATAGCTGAATAGGGATGTTCTTTGTTTTTCTGAAACAAAAGTAGTCTCTTTTGGCCCACTTCCCTTCTCCTGAAAACACTTTAGTCCAGGCCTCACTCAGAATGGTCTTGGACTTGCATGTTTGTAATCATTCACACATCCTAAGTCACTTGAACTGTTACGCAGGTTTGGGCTCCAGAGTGGTGCAACAGAAAAGCGGGATTCCTAGAGAGCGTAACTGGCTTTGCTGGCTTTGTGGAAGGGATGATGTACTTTCCCCTGTAGGTCATTTATATAGACGAGGGCAGTTAGCAATTTCTTCTGTGTTCAACTACCTTGTGACGGAGCATGAGCAGCAGTTTGAATAAGATGCAGTTGGCTGGCTTCATGTGTCTTGGAAGAGGAAGCACGTGTTAGCCTTCATCCTCCCCAATTGGTAATTGTCACAAGATGGATGAGGGCTAGTCAGTGGGTGGGAATTGGCAAATGAACAAATTGGAAGAAAACAGAGTTTTAAAAAGGTTATAAAGATTAAGGTTTGGGTTAGGGGCAGGGTAGGTGTTCAGACATTATCTTACCTTACGTTATGATGATCTCCTGTAGGACTGGATTGGAGTGACACTACTACTCATTATTAAATTATCCAAGTCTTGTATCCAAATGTTTGTTTGACTACTAAAATTAGGACACACTCAGTGGTACACTTTCCTCTAAGCCTTTTTTTTCTATACTTAGAAGATAATGAGAACATGAGGCCATTATATATGTGGTGCAGCATGGGGGAAACCCTTCACATGATCAAATGTTGACATTTTCTTTTGCACGTAGATAATGGGATTTCTAAATTTATAATCATTAATCAGTAGAATCAACTAAGAAAAACAAAGAGCAATAAACAAGTGTTAAATATAAACTGTTTATATGTCTGGAACTTGTGATGTACTGGCGTCCCATCCAGGGTGTATTCTCGCCTTCCGCCCAGTGTTACCGGAATAGACCCCTGACACACTGAGACCCTGAACAGGATACTGAAAATGAACGAATGAATGAAAATTTCTGGACATTAGTACAGGTTTATATGTTTCTACCTTTGCATATAGCATTCTAAAAAAAAATTAGGTTATAAAGTCATCAGCATTTAGCATTGTAGGTACACTAGCAAGTTTCTGCTTCTTTGCTCTCAGGTTGCTTGCAGTATAAGATTACGATTTAGGTCCAGGAGCCAGTTTTTGCTTCTTTGTTCTCAGGTTTCCTACAGTAATAGATTACAGTTTAAGGACACAAACAGGTCCTTTCTTGGTTCTCAGGTTTCTTTTAAAAAACACATACAATTGGGAAAAAAAATAACCATACATTTACTTATGGAAAGCTGCCTGTATATATTTAAAAATGTATACAATCTGCATTGGAAATGGTTTCGGTGATACTCAAATGTCCAACACGATGATAAAATGACATCTCTTTAAAATACAAAACACGAACCGAAAATGACCACCTGGATCTTCTGTATTCTATTTATTTGTTGGGTTTTTTATGTGACACATTTATTATTGTGTAAAATTTATAATGAAATGTTGATCTCAGGTTTCAAGTACTGAACTGATTCACCCATACTGTAAGATTTTAATTTTAAACCATATTTGTGATTTGTCTGTTTTGAAATTATTTACTTATCAAATCTTTTCCATTATACTTTAGTGCGAAATGATCCATTTTAGTGATTCAAGACATTTAGTCATTTAATCATTAGTGGTACTCATGATTAGAATATTTTACACATTGATTTATTCAGGTTTGAGGGATATTCAGTTTTAATTGAGTTGTGGTGGTAAGATTATAAAATAGTGATTTTATAAAGAATTTTATGATTAAATTAAAGGATTTACACTTCCCTTACTGTGATTTTTGCATTTTATTACTTGACTCTTTTCCTTAATTATGAAGTATTATCTTCCATATGATTGTGCAGTTATCAATGCCTTAAATCAGACTTGTTTTCTCTTTCTGTCTCACTACCAGTTTGTGGTGTCATATACATTAAAGTACCTTTTTTAAAATCTCTTTCAGTAGGTCACCACAGGATCACCACAGCTTCACACTTGTGACTGTCTGTCTCAATTATGCACAGATATTATAAATACACACATTCTGTGCACTCTCTTTTTAAAAAAATACTTTACATCACAGCACTATTAAATTCTTGGATGTTGAACCATCTCAAACAATTCCCAACTAACCAAATGAATGCAAACAAACCAATTCAAACCAGTGAAACAAACCCAAACAAAACCAACCTAAACAGCCAAACAACCCAACCAACCCATTTAAACCAGCCCAAGCCAACCAATCCAATCAAACAAACTCAACCCAACCAATGCAGTCAAACCAACCAAACCAAAGAAATGAACCCAACCAATGCAAAAAAAAAAAAAAAACAACCCAACCAACCAACCAACCAAGCCAACCCAAACCAACAAACTCAACCATCCCTACAAACCAAACCAACCAAAAGCAACTAACCCAAACCACCAATAAACAACCAACACAATCCAACCAAACAACCCAACCTAACCTAAAGGAACCAACCCAAACCAAACAAATCATCTCTCTCTCTCTTTCTCTTCCTTCCTGTTTCCTTTATTTCTCCATACAAATACATTTACTTTGTTTCTACTTTTGTCACTTATTTATATTTGTATATTCACACTTGATTCTATGAAAGTTGCTGTTTTATGGCAACTTTATGGGCTTTAAGGGAAACTTTTTACTGGATTAGTTCAGAAAACTCATGGGACTGACTGGCAAACCTGGGAAAACATTCGGCATCTTGCTAGTGATGTAGTGGGTCAGGTTGCAGGTCTGACACTAGAGGGCAGCAAAATACTCAATATTTTCAGCTCACTTGATGTCTTAAAGGGGTTAAACTCTATGCTAAACTCTACAATGCTGTAGCATTTCATAACTGGAGCTTGACTTCAAAGACGTGACAGACAGTGAGATAATACAGCATGATTACCTTTGGCAGTATGTGTGTATAGTTACAGTTAAAGTTTGCATAAATGAAGGGGATAAAGAAACATTGTTTATAGCAACAAGACATTAAAATGATATCATCTGAATCTGAAAGTGATATAAATGATCTCTAATACCTAGAATGTTTATCTTCATACTGTATCTGCTCCAATCTCTTCATATCCTCTGAACAGGTTTTGGATCCTCTAGGGTTGATATTAATAGAATATAAATTTCATTTCTGTAGAGCAGGAGGGTCATGACCAAACTTTGACTTTGTACTTATGTTTCCAAAGAATTTTACGTTTGTCTGACCAAAAACCATGGGGAATGAAAACCTGCAATCAACTATATATGAGACGTTTTAATGGTATGCTTTTGTGGAAGTGATTATTGGAAGTTCCCGTATATTAATAACAATGCTCTTTATGTTAGCCATATGTAGTTGATGATTTAGCATGCATATTAAATAGCTGAAGATCCTGTTGAACTACATGTACAGTGAGTTTGGAAAGTGTTCAAACCCCTTTAGTTTTTGTACAATTCATTTAGCTTAAAATGGATTAAATTTCCATTTTCTGGCCATCAATCTACACACAATATCCCATAATGATAAAGCGGAAACATTTGTTTTTGCACATTTATTTGCACATGTATTAAAAATCCAAAATGCAAAGTCATTTAGATATGTATTTAGTAATTTTTCAGACACACCTTTGGCAGCAATTCCAGCTTTGATTCTTTTTGCGCAAGTCTCTCTAAGGTTTGCATTCCTGGATTTGGGCAGTTTCTCTCATTCTTCCTGGCAGCATCTGTGACCTTCCATCTTCAGGTACATCCACAGATGTTCTGTGGGTTTCCTTTTGGGCTTTGGTCCATTCAAGGATATTCAGAGACTTGTCCCGAAGCCAATCCAGTGTTGTATGCTTTGGGTCGATGTCATGCTGAAAGGTGAATCTTTGCCCTTGTCTGAGATTGTGTGCTCTCCAGAGTAGGTTTTCTTCTAGGACCTCTCTGTATTTGACTGCATTAATTCTTCCATCAATTCTGTCCAGTCTCCCCATCTCTGATATTGAGGAGTACCCTCTAAGCATGATGCTGGCACCACCATGCTTCACCGTAGGGATGGTATTAGCCATCTGATGAGCAGTAACTGTTCTTGCCAGACATATCACTTGGATTTAAGCCCAAAAAGTTAAACTTTTGTCTCATCAGTCCTTTAAGTGTCTGCTATATCAGGAGTGATGTCCATCTGACAACTCTACCATGACGGTTCTCCGACCTCCAAGAGTCCTGGTGATTCCAATCTTTATAATGACGGGCAGTCGTGGCCTAATGGTTAGAGAGTCGGCCTTGCAACCCGAAGGTGAACCTGAAGGTCGGGGGTTCGAGTCTCGGGCCGGCAGGGATCGAAGGTGGGGGATGAGTCCCTTGAGCAAGGCACCGATCCCCCAACTGCTCCCCGGGCACCGCAGCAAAAAAAAAAAAGGCTGCCCACTGCTCCGGGTGTGTGTTCACTACTGTGTGTGTGCACTTGGATGGGTTA
>CM075026.1:1856550-1914065 GCA_037576675.1 Pangasius sanitwongsei | reverse complement strand
TATATATATATATAATGTGTGTGTGGGTGGTTTTGTATATAAAAAGTGAATCATGTTTCTGTTAATATTTCAGTGGGATTGACTTGGACGGTTCAACGGTGGGACTGGCGTTTATTGGCACTCTGTGCTCAGGTCATTCTACCGGCATCATCCAGGTAATGAAAAGTCCAGATGCTTCTCGTCATCTGATTTCCCAAAACGACAAAATGTTTGCGCCTTTGTGTCTTTGCTAATCCTCTTTTGAGACATCCTCTATTCTTTAAAACCCTATAATGCCACGATGATAACATCTAGTTCTGTAGAGAGTATAGAACCACAGTTCCACTACAGCTTCCTAGCAACAATATGGCTAAAATTTTGACTAAAAACTCCCCTTTTCTTTCACTTCCTGCCCATGTAAAAAAAAATTCAGAAATATTTGTATATTTGCTACTCCTTCACAAATGTTATGCAACTAATGCAGGTCCTCTGTTGATTCCCTCAGGACCATAATCCACGTGCCATAGCTGTAGGTGCCACCTTGGCCCATGAGATGGGACATAACCTGGGTATGAACCATGACACCAGCTCGTGTGTGTGCACCGAGGCCAGCTGCATCATGACTGCTGCTCTCAGGTAATCAATCAATCAATCAATCAATCAATCAATCAATCAGTACTAAGGATCCCTAACCCTAAACCTAATTCAATACCAACTAATTACAATCCTCATGATAGGATTTTTAGGCTCTGACGTATCTTCAGTTGCATCTCTGAGGAACCCTTAAAGGTCCTCTGTGGAACCCTGTGTCAATATCAGAAAGACATTTTTTTCTAATAAGCTAAGACCTATACAAAGAACCTTTGAGGATCCTTTTTTGGTAGAATGAGTTTTTCCCCATTAGATTTCGATTGGATTGTTCCAAAACTAAACAGTAAGTAAAGAATACTTAAAATATGAAGGGACGTGCTGTCCAATCTAGAACATTTAACATTTAGGTTTAATCAAGATGTTATGGATGGTATTGGAAAGGGTTCCAAAGTACATCAACTTTTAACAAAGAGCCCATAAAAAAAAAAACTTTTGTATAAGAGTGTACTGAGAACTAAACCATAATTATGCAGACATGTGTGCCAATAAGCTTATTTAAGCAGAAAATTCTTTGGAAAGATTAAATGAGACCACAAAAAAAAAAGAAAAAAAAAAAAATCCACCACACCTATTTCTCACAGTCTCACTTTAAAGTTCATTGAAATGTGTGTGCTTGTACTAGTACAAATCATGAAAGACTAAAGAAAAACTAAAATCCTTAAGAATCTTCAGTCTTCTTCCCAAGAACAATGATAACAATGCAACAGCGATGTTATTAAAGCCAGAGGTATATAATTTAGAGCTTTAAACATCATAAAGACTTCAGGGGGTAGGTTTCTTCCAAACCTCATCAGGCATTTGCTGTATTTAAAATATTAGTTCTGTGGTCTGGTGAATAGAATTATGGGATGGAAGTAGCGGCAGAATGCAAGTGTGGTCACTTAGTGTAATATTTATTTGGGCAATTATTAGTTCAGGTAATTATTCATTGTTAGTAGGGGGTCAAAACACAGGCAGCCAGACTTCTTACTGTGTAATTCGTACTCAGAAATGAGGCAGGGAAACTAGGATCGAAACCAGAAAATGCAGAACTAGAAAACACTGTGATATTCAGAAAACAAGGCATAAGCTTAATGACACAAATGCACAATAAGACTGCGACTACACAGACAAACTAATCACAAAAACACAGAACAGGTGAACACAACTGGATAACAAACCGATGACAGGAAAGGGCAGAGATGAAAAAGACATGAATGGAAACAAAATTTCAAATTAGTTTGACATATTTTTTTTTTTAGAATAAAACAAGCAGGGAGTAGAATTTATTTTTTAAAAAACAACATATTGTGCAAGCTGAATATTGTGATATATCGCACATCAACATGGCAAATTAAGAGTTCCTGCCTTTCTTCTGGCTTGGTGTATGGGGCCCCATAAAGACTGAGAGAAAAGAATCAGATTTTATCCTACAATTTTTCTTATTCCTACATTCCTGTCATTTGCAGCTACACCGTCCCGCAGCTTTTCAGTAGCTGCAGCGTCAACCAGTTTGAGCAGTACCTGAACTCGCGGAAACCTGAGTGTCTTCTCAACAAACCGCAACCCCAAGACCTGGTCCAGCCTCCAGTGTGTGGCAACGGCTTCCGAGAGATTGGAGAGGAATGTGACTGCGGCTCTGTGACGGTGAATAAGGACTTGTTTATAATATTATAAACTCATATTATAATTTTTGTTAAAACCACAGCATTGTTTTTTAATTCACGATTCTGCTTATTCTTCTATATCAGCAGCACTGGTAGTAGTGCAGCTGGTTTATATTAAATGTGCTCATTCTAATAGGTTAGCGTTTCAATAGTAAGAGCTCATTCGCACCATGTAATCTAAGCCTAATAATTAACGGAATAAAAAGCTCATTGTTATTCAACAATTGTTGACATGGTGACGGTTTCTGTAGGTGTTTATCTAACATTTATGGAAGGAGCTTCGGGTGTCAGTGCTTTGTAACAGTCAGTAAGACTTCAGGACTGCGTTTCCAGGTTGCTTGGTACCATGACACGCTAAGTTTTTTTTTGCCTTATCAACTACAAGAAAGAGAAAAAAGAGAGAGGCTAATGAGTGAATGTTTATAGCTGCTGTAAGGCAAGTGCAATTCTGCATCGTTAAACGTAACTATAAACTGATACAAATGGTGTTCTTTAATTAATTTTTTTTTTTTAATTGTAATTGTTGGCAGATTATTGTGGTATAAAAGGAATAAAACACTTCAAAACATACTGTTATTAGAAAATAATCAACTCCCGGGTGGTAACAGTAACTATGCTTCACGTCAGCCTATAACCTCATGTAAAGTGTTTTTATCTCTTACTTGATACACTCGTAAAAACGATCAGCTTTGATGTTCAAGTCGTTCGTGTGTTCGTCGATAAAATGTTAACCGTGACCAAATTCTTACAACTTGCACACTAAATTTGACCTTAGTCTCTTTTTCACTTGGGATGTTCTGAACACCAAAATGCCGGAGCATATACATTCCTGTTGTCAGCTGCTGTTTAACAGTTATTCATGTCTGGACAGGTTTAAAACTACATTCCTCCAAACTGAAAAAATGCTTCGAACAAGATCAGGCCTATCTACGCAGTGTGCATTAAAGCTGGAATTCTTTTGGAAATCAGACAATTTAGCGTGCTAGTATATTGAGTAAGTGCTGAAGGACAGAGTACAAGAGCGTCTTAAATTAGTATCAGTATTATTAGTATTATGTAATAGTATTTATTACATAATTTGTTATGCAGCAGTGCTACATCACTCAGCCTCAGTTTTTTGATGGACTAACCTTTTTTTTTCCCATGATATTTGTGGGGGTTTTTTTTTTGCAACGAACTCAATGTGATGGCTTTGGGGCTGCGGTTGCTGTGGTGGCTTTGGGGCTGCGGTTGCTGCGGTGGCTTTGGGGCTGCGGTTGCTGCGGTGGCTTTGGGGCTGCGGTTGCCACGAGTATCTTTGTACTCAGGAGTGGACAGTGGATAGGTTTAACAAACCGGACTTCTTGTGAAAACTATCATGAATTTACTGGTTGCACAATTGCACTATTTGTCCATTTAGTACACAGCTATAGAAGGGATTGATGAGGATGGGCTCCCTTTTGGGTCTGGTTCCTCTCAAGGTTTCTTCCTCGTAACATCTCAGGGATTTTTTCCCTTGCCACCGCTTGCTCAATAGGGATAGATTCACATATTTATAATATAATTTATTTTGGCTTAATTTCATTTGAATCTATTTATTTCTGTAAAGCTGCTTTGTAACAATGTCCATTGTTAAAATTGCTATACAGATAAACTTGAACTGAATTGGATTGAATTACCAGATTTTTTCATATGGAGCGTGAAAAGCAATGAATATAAAGCTTGTGCACAGGGTTGCCAGGTTTCAGCAAATTTCCCATCCCTACAACATCTCAAAATCTGCACAAAAAGACTTGAAAATAAGACAGGAATTGCCACTAATGAAGTGCCACTTAAAGGACCCCAGTTTGGCTCATATATGTGTTGCACTCATGGGTCATTCTTTCTATCTCCAGTTACAATAAGCTAAAGCTGTTTTTGCAGATGGTAACGGAGGCCTTGCAAACAAAGCCTCCTTTATTTTGGACTGTACCACTTTCCTAAGGGGTAAGGAGGCGTTGGGGTTTGGCTGTTCTTTTCTCCGAAAGAAAAAGAGAGTGGCCCATAAATTCTGTCTTCCTTTGTGTGGTCAACACACACTTTTCTACAGTCAGTGTTCTCACGCTGAAAAAGGAACCTGCGCACTGCAAAAAAAAAAGCCACAATCATGGGAGGATACAACTGCATAAAATGCATCAAATACATGCTCTTCTTCACCTTTATTTTCTGGGTGAGTGCTCATGACATTTTATAATGGATTGTGATGAGGCTGAAGTTGGTTTCTCATGTCCAGCTTTTTATTCAAAATTATTCTGCCATCTTAAATGGATATTGCACCTGTATAGGGCATTAGTCTTTTTTAAGAACTGTATGGGATGTAAAAGCCTCGAAACAGTGAATTCTAGCACAAATATACAGTCGGGTCCGGAAGTACAGTATTTGAAGAATGACAGAGTTTTTGTGATTTTGCCTTTGCACACAATCACACTGGATTTGAAAGAAAACAATCAAGATGTGATCGAAGTGTAGACTTTCAGCTTTATTTGAAGAGGTTCCACAAAAATATGGCATTTACCATTTAGGAATTACAGCCATTTTCAGCAAAGTACCTCCATTTTCAGGGGCTCAAAAGGTATTTGGACAAAATGACATAATTGTAAATATAACCATAATTTTAACACTCGGATGAGAGTCTGGAGCCCATGTTCTCAAAACTCAATATACACACACACACACACACACACACTTTGTCACCCTTCACCACTGTTCTGGTCCGAAAACTCAGCACATTCTGAAAGAATAAGTATAAAATGGTATAGTTTGTGTTCTGCCTGGCCCAAAGCAGTGCTCTGAATCACCACATCCAAAATTGGACAGCTGAAGATGATGAAAAACATCACACAGTCTTTTTCCAATCTGGTCTTTTGGTGTTGTAGCCCATCCAGCTCGAGTTTCAGTGTGCTGCTTTTCTGCTCACCGTGGTTGTATTGGATGGCTATTTGAGTTACCGTAGCCTTCCTGTCAGCTCAAACCCAGTCTGGGCATTCTCCTTTGACCTCTCTCATCAACAAGGCATTTCTGTCTGCAGAACTGGATGTTGTTGGGATGTTGTCTGGATTGTTTTTCACACCACTGTGCGTAAACTCTACAGCCTTTTATACAAATTTGTGAAATTCCCAGCAGATCAGCAGGTTCTGAACTACTCAAACCTGCCCAACAGGTCCCAACAACCATGCCACATCTCAGTCAAAATCACTGAGATCACTTTTTCCTCTTTCTGAGGTTTGATGTGAAAATTGACTGAAGCTCATGAACTGTATCTGCATGATTTTATGCACTGCGCTGCTGCCACGTTTGGCTGATTGGATAATTGCAAGAATGTGCAGGTATAACTGGCTAATAAGAGAACTATTCTTTGTTTGCATATTAATAACTAGTGAAATATATATATAAAAACAAGTTCTTACTAGTGACCTCAGCGTGTTTTGCCTGAATATCTGCATATGCAAAAAAATTCTGATAGGGCATTTTTCCAACCTCTTCTTATTCATTTTAGATAAGTACTGTACAGTACAAGTACAGTGCTGTTTGCATATAAAATCTGGGCAACTGGTTAGTTCGGCTCGGATAGCAAATGTCGGATAGTGGACATTTTTTTCATTTAAGCAGACGAAGGTTAAACAGTGGGAGCTTGATGATACCTTTTACATGCTGTCTCGAAACTCATATGTATCTGTGTATATGTATGTTTCTGTGTGCAGGAGTGCACAAACCCATGCTGCAATGCCACCTCATGTAAACTGACAAAGGGGTCCATGTGTGCAGAAGGAGAGTGCTGTAATGACTGTAAGGTAAGAATTCGAAACAGTATAATGTTAAAATATGGTATTGTGTTTTAAACCAGCATCCTGTCCCTTTAATCCACATTTAGGGGTTGGGGGGGGGGGGGGGGTTGGCTCTAAAAAGCTGAATTAATCATTCATAAGCTTAAATGTGGATGTTGGATCAGAATATACGACACAATCCCAAAATGCTCCCTAGTGACGTAATGAATTTTTTGCCACCAGCTACTCTCTGATCTAAACCACTGGCTAAAGTCATGGATAAAATGTGTAATGTTTCATTTGACACTACCGGGAGTGTGTCACAGTTGTCATTTAATATGAGCTGAATTCAAGTCACAGCCACAATGTTATTCATTATAGCAAGACCATGAGTGTGGAGTGGGAATTGGCTAACCATCTTGGGTACGAATTGCGTACCTGTCTTGGGTAGGCATTGATTATCCATGTTGGGCAGGAAAATGGTTGCCCATCTTGCAAGGGAACTGGCTACCTGTCTTGGGAGGGAATTGGTTACCTGTCTCGGGAGTGAATATATTAATCATCTTTGGTGGGAATTGGTTACTTGCCTGGGGAAGTAACTGGCTACCTGTCTTGGGAGGGAACTGGCTGCTCATCTTGTGCTGGAACTGGTTTAGTTAATTAGGGTTGATACTTTTCTGAGCAGAGTCTTTTTTAAATCAACCTGAAATCACAGTATCAATGCTAAAACCAAATCTTTCATTTGTCTACATTGGGCAGATCGCTGATGCCACCCAGATGTGTCGTGCCAAGCATAGTGAGTGTGACCTTCCTGAATATTGCACGGGTGATTCAAGTTCATGCCCTGAAGACGTCTTTGCCGTGAATGGACTGCCATGCAAGAATGGCGATGGCTACTGCTACAATGGGCAGTGTCCTCGACGGGAAGACCAGTGCATCAAAATGTGGGGGTCAGGTATGTAGTTAGCACATTAAACAGCATAGCAAATCAAGATTGTTGTTATAATTATCGGTCCAAGTTTAAGTTTTATTCTTTCTCAGATGCTGTAGTAGGAAGTGACTTCTGCTACAGTCAGAACGCAAGGGGAATATACTATGCCTACTGTACATGGCCCACCACCAACCAGTATATAGGGTGCCAGAAACAGTGAGTCCAAGAACCATACATTGACACTCTTACATGTTTACATAGTTCCAGCAGATTTTATAAACACCTCCTTACAATACATGTGCATCCCATAAAGGTAACCAAATGCCTTACTGAGCTGTAACATGGACACGGTTTGTCCTAAAACACTCACGTCTGCAAAAATTTGTGCTTCTAGGGATATCATGTGTGGGAAACTTTTCTGTGATAAAGGCCAGGACAACCCAAACTACGGCCAGTTGGTCGCGTTCGCCAACTGCAAAGCTACTTTCTACAGTGACCCAGACAGTGACTTTGGCCAAGTGGACAGTGGAACCAAGTGTGGTGATGAAAAGGTAACAATAGAAAAATCTCAAATGTATGACTTTATTGATTGCTGTCAGTTGTAGCAACGTTGAATGAAGAAGATTCCATGCCAGAGTAAAATACAATCTTAATGGTGCGAGACGTGGAATTCTCCAATGCACAAACTGTACTGCTTTTCATTAGTGACATGCAGAAAACCCACTGCAAAGCAAAATCCACTGCATTATTGCCTTGTTGATTATTTTCATTTCCTGCATGTCACTGAGGAAAAGCAATATAGTCTGTTTATTTGTTTATTGTTTTTTCACTTGGGTGCTTGCATTTCGCACTGGAGTCCTCCATAAGGTTGAGTTCTGACTCTAGCCTATAAACAAAAATGATTAAAAAATAAAAATGGTTGCTTAAGCATCGTCCACTGTTGAGGACACACCACAGCCAAACATTATACTATTCGATATGCCCACAGTGCAGAAGATTTAAATATATTTTGACCTTACTTATAAGGATATATGCAGTTTTTAACCTACCCTTGCTAAATGTTTAGAAAGTGACAGATTCTTAGATGTTTAGAATCTTTTGAAACCATGTTGCAAGAGGATGTGGATCACAAAAATGCAACGATTTTTAATGATGAACTCTTCCACACCTGTTTCAGGTGTGTAGTCAGAGCCAGTGCGTCAGCTTAGAAGTTGCCTATAAGGCAACCAACTGCTCAGCCAAATGCAAAGGCCATGGGGTAAGTTTGCTCAGATATGCGATATCTTACATATACATACCAAAAAGATACCATCATAAAAAGACTAAATGTGTCCCCTACAGGTTTGTAATCACAAGCTGGAATGCAGCTGTGAACCTGGCTGGCTGCCACCCGACTGTGAGAGGGCCGCTAGCACTGGAATATCTACAGGTGTGTCCTACTTTTATTATTGAATATGTAGTTCCCAGATGCTAAACAAGGCTTATACCACTCCCATACTAGCTACCAGTGATTAATTTATTAATTATGACCATTGGTGGTGCCGTTGTTCTTGGTTCCACCAAAGTAAAAAAATATATATCTTCCACTTTAAGCCATTTGTTAACAGCAAATAAGACAATGTTGATGTCATTTTTATGTAGTTTTTTCTCCAAAAATTTGAACTGTTTAGCGCTACTAGCCCATGCTAGCTAACCCTTCTAGCTACCACCAAAATACAATCCCGGTGGTTCACAGCTCCTTGGATATCCCTGTTCCTCAACTTCTATAGCTTTATAAAAAAATACACCTGGGAGTAGTGTTCTTGAAAACAGTGCTGAGATGGATAAAACTGCACCTTGTGTTTTTTTTGTCCTGTTCTAGGTGCATATATAGGCATCGCAGTGGCAGTCTGCATCACGTTGGGGGCCATTTTAATTGTACTGGGCATATGTTTCCTGAAACGTAGAAAGAGTCATCCACGTCAAACTGCGTGAGTAAGAATATATCCAAACCGTAAATATACCTGAAGAACCTGTTCATTACAATGGCCCAACATGTCTACAGCATCGAAATAATGTTGTAATCTTCCACCAGTGTTCAGATCCAAGTGAAAGACTCTGTAAGCAACACTTACTCAAACCAGCCAAGAATGAACCTTCCTCCTCAGATCCCACCCACGGTAAAGCTTAACATCTCTCTCGTTCTTATTGTGCAACTTAGCCATTTATGCCAAACAAGATATTTATTTATTTATTTACTTACTTATTTATTTTTAGGCAATCCGTCCTAAAGGCCCTCCGCCACCACCTCCAACTAAGCCATCTGCCCCACCCTTGACCCTGCATACAGACTTCAGAGCGGCGCACAAGGTAACAGGCAGTTGGTTAATGATTTGTCAGATTAATCAAGTGCCGCCTCAGTTATCCACGTCAGACATCTAATATGCGGAAATGTGCTTAACATTCGATGTTGACTTTCGGTTGTAAGGTTGCCTGAAGAACCTGTATTCTTCTCTTCCAGGCTCTTAGACCAGCTCCACCTCCACCAAGGGTGTAAAAAAAAACAAAAAACAAACGGACCCATTTGGGATGGTTATATGGAACACGACTATGATTTAGTTTTCACAAGATCATGAGAACCTGGCTAGTTCCTGGAGATCTGCCTTATGCCAGAATCATCTGGTACACCTTATCCAGCTAGGTAATGGCCAGAAAATCCTCCACTTCCTGGATCAGGGTGTGTTGGAGCTAAACTTTGTAGGAAAGCAGATCTCCAAGAGCAGGGTCTTAGCTGCACCCTCTGGAGGCCAACACAGGAAGCACAAATCCACGTGACTGAAATCTGACATCTTGCACCTTGGTTCTTTACCTAAAGGCTTGAAAATTAGAGAAACAGGTGAACTAGTTTTAACCGATTGTGTTCCCGGAATATTTTGGCACAACTTTGCCACTGACACTGATCCCAAATTCACGCCGGATGAGTCGCTTGCATCAAACGTCATGTCAAGACCTAGGTCAATCCACACCTGACACGGCTTAGTGTTCCTGTTTGTGGATGAGTAGGTCACATCCAGCAATTTTTCTTTGTTTTAAGAGAGTGTTTAATGCATAATAATTAATAGTTTAAGAGCTACCAGAATCCCCTGCCAAAAACTACACCCTTGTAAAGCACCAGAAGAGCAGCTCATCTCGAGCTCTCTCCATTACAAAGCCTACTTTGTCCACAGAACAAGTACGATATGCTTCAAATGCAATTCTGTCATGACTCTAGAACCACTTCTTAAAATGGAGCTGAACAAGGTTTTGAGGCGACATGTCCGGTGTGAATTGCCAATCAGTCTCTGATACTGAACTCAGGGCAAACAAAACCACTTTGAACAGCACAATATAGCTTCCAACATTTCTTGTAAATACATTATAAACAAATTATTTATTTTCCTACTAGAGTGCCAGGAGTGTCAGTGTGAGCCACTGTAGATGTTATATGACCTACTGTGTGTGTGCAATAAATGGGGCTGTATTCAGATTTTTTTTTTTACTAAGAAAATTTACTAAGAAAATCATAGCAATAACTAAAGCACTTACTTAATAAAAACTGTCATATTTTGCTGCCTAATGATGTCAATCCTTTCTAAATAAAATGTACATTAAAAAGCAATTTTAACAGCTCTACTTCCGTTCTCTGGTTTCTAACAGTATACAGCTTAAATATGGCTGTTTTACATCAAGAAAAAAAATGCATGTCTAAAAAAAAATTATTACAAAAAGATTTGTAATAAATGCCCTGTGTTGCATGGCTGTTTTTGATGATTAATCAGATTTATTTTAAGATAGGAGGAAAAAGTACTTACTGACGCACATTCCTCAGATGAACGGTTTTTTCCAGGCGCTCCTCACTTGATGCCAGAATATATGCAGGTCTTCTCAGTAAATTGTGGATCCAGTTGGACACCACTGTCTTGCAAATCTTTTGATCCCAGTTCCTTTCAGAATAGCTTAAGGGTACAGTCAGGTGAATGGGGTGCCTAAACTTTTGCTGAGCAGAATTGTATTATATAAAATGTACAGTCACACCCCAATAGTGTCAAAGTATTTTGATGAATATGATTTGTTCTATTTTTTATAATGTTAATAGCTTTTTTTAAAAAAAAAAAAGGAAAAAAAAAAAACTGCAGACTTAAGGCTGGGTGACTGGGGCGCCTAAATTTCTGCTAAGCAGTATATTTTCAATATATTTTGCAATAGAAAATGTTCACTGAAACTCATGCTAAACATATGCTTTATATGTATTTTAATTTTTTTTTTTTACAAATGCTGCAAATATAAGGTTGGGTCACTTTTTTTTTTTTGAGTGGCATATTTTAAATATTTCCTGTATTATAAAATACTCAGTAAAACAGTGTGAAATTGGTAAAATTAATAAAAAGAAAAAAGAAAAAAAAAAAAAAAGGTGAGGTTCAGAGAATGGGGTGCTTAAACATTTGCCAAGAAATTTAATTATATTTGTTTAAAACACCAAAACAGTTGCTGTTCTCATGCATAAAAAAAAATGAAACAAACCAAATACGACCGCTTACAGTGTTACACATTTCATTTTATTTCTCCGTTTTCTTAAGTGAAACATCTACATAAAATCAAGAATTAACTGGTGGCTTCACGTTACAAGTATTCGAGCGTAGGATTCACTCATCCGTTAATATTTTATCAAAGACTTGTGGTCGTAGTGTGCGATATTGTCCTTCACACCATGTCTGTGTTTCTCTTACTTACCTTTAAAAACAGATTCTCTACATTGCACGTATCACGAGCGGAATCGGAGCCACTGACGCTCGGACCCTGACGCTTTAATCCGGTATTATTTGTGTAGAGCAGTAAATCATTTCCTTCATACAACGTTAAGGTGTAAGCATACAAGAAAACCACTAAGTTACATAGTGGCATGGCCACCTCGGACGAGAACGGAGGAAAATCTCCGTGACTGCGCGTAACTGAATCTTTAAAGGGCCACGATGTGAACCCTGAGGTACTCCACCTGAATTCACTGATCCATTTCGTTTCCTTGTTGAGGAGAAGCTGCGATTAAAACCCAAAGCTGCTATACCATGTGTCTGTGGAGAATCGAGAGCGCTCCTTAATCAAACAAAGGCGCTACCGATCAAAAGTTTGTACACCGCTACTCATAGAAGGGCTTCATTTGTACTATTTCCGAATAACAGCGCAGAAACTGACACTATCATACAACACGTATGGAGATGCGTTAAACAAATTAAAACTATTAACAGTATTCCTGATACTGCAAACGCTTGGCATCGTCTCAGCCAGCATCACGAGGAGCTTCATCCGTTTAATAGAAATATTTGGAAAAAAAAACAAAAAAAACAAGCTCCTTACTGCTACTTGTCTTAGGTAAACAAAGACATTTTTAGTAAAATTACTTACGCAGTTCATTTCAGACATAAATTTATACATAGGCATTAACTTCAGAATTAACTTTTGCCAACCATTTTTACCAATATGTCTTTCAGACAATCAAAAATATACATTTAATCGAGTGTGTCCGAACCTTTGACTGCTAGTGTACGTAATTAATATACAAACAGGAGTGGACAAATCACAAATTCATTAGCTAAAAAAAAAAAGTGGTAGCTAACAATGATCTAATTGTACATTATTACGTAAAGTGTATTAACAACCATCGATATGGTTAGGTCACACATTTAATTTGCGCCCTCGAAGAAAAAAAAATATGGCCGACGTTTCAGCTACAAAGATGTGTTCCGTCATCGTACGTAAAAGGTATTACTCACGTGTGTCTTTTTTTTTTTTTTTGGGGGGGGGGGATATTTAACCACGAGGTGACTGCATGTTGTGCTAGCAAGAAAAGAACGCACGCAAATTAATTAATCCGACTAGCACACCAGATCACCTTGGCCAATGTGTGTAGTGCAGCAGGTGGTGGGATTTAGAACGAGTAGCTCAGGCTATAGGTACAGCATCGACGTGCGTCACACCACCATGATTCGTATTACGTTTAAATATACGCACGTAGGGCAACTATGAATAAAAAAAACGAATAGCTCGAACATGATATATACTAATCCCAGGGTCTCGGGCTACTGATTTGTCCATCCCTGTATAAACCAAGTACCCAAGAGGTGCAAGTGATATGGGTTTAATGCCAGCTGAAAATTCTCCTCATGGCATTTGGTGAAACGACGTACAAAGCCTTACGTTGTCTCCATCATGCAGACACAAGAGGTACACAGCTTTTCGTCAAAGCGATTCATGTAGCAAAGTTAAAAAGTCCACTGTAAAAGCCGAAAGACGATACTCCAAATAAAGCCGACGACAACTCAAAGCTTGAATTAATCGCGCCATTTTCCATCAGCCGCTCTGGAATGAGGAGGTATAGTGCTGATTGGTGCGCTCCTGCTTCAAGAGCGTTCCGGTAAATCCAATAAAATGGCAAAACGGACACACTTAGCTTTAGTACAGCACAACAGCAGGTATCACAAACGTGAGTATTTTAAGATACAGTACCATCAACGTTATGTAAGTATATCATTTAACAAGAGCGTCTCCAAAAAGAAAATAATAATACATTTTTTATTTTACCCCCAATGGAATTAGGATTTTTTTTTTCCCCTTAAAGACTCAATGCTCTTGTGCATAGCACGAGCATTTTCGACTTCTCCTTCGATATTCGTCGGCGCCAATATATATATATATTTTTTAACTTCAGTCTTACAAAAGTTTTCCGGATTACAATCAACACACACATATAAAATATCAAAAATGTTAATGCAAGTTTCTCTTCGAAAGCAAGTGTTAAAGAGGGACATCGTTTGGCTCGACGCCATGGCGAGCCTTGTGTAGTGTTAAAGACCCGCCTGGCCAAAGTTTAACTGGCTTTCATATTTCACACACACACACACACACACACACACACACACACACACACACGCGTTGGAATAAAGCGCTTATTCTCAGGAGATCATTACTGCTTGCATTCCCACAATCTCACGATGAAAGGGTTTTGGCTCTGAGGATACTTTTTTTTTTTTTTTTTTTCTTTTTTTAAAAAGGCTACAAAGCTACAACCAACACGCAGAAACAAAGCCGCCCAAAGATGTCTTCCCGCCAATCTTTGGTTCTGGAGGGCTTTAATTTTCCACTAAAACATTGTAGGACAACAGATACTTCCTTCAATACACAGCAAAATGCTCAGAGGGCGGCAATTAATAAATTAATAAATAAAAACGAGCCTCTTACTTACAACCTTGTGGCGTAAAATCATCTCAAAGACGTCGCAAATTCTCAGATCGTTTTCGTTTTTTTTGGGATAGCCAAGTACGTTTTTAGACCCGTAATTAAAATGATAGGGTGACAGGTTTTAACATAACCTATTAATTCTTTTGTCGTCCGGCGTGGGTTAGAACATCTACTAATGAAAAGAAAATCGGACGTTCTAACACGAGAGCAAATGTGAAAACCTTTTTTTCGTTACAGCTTTGAGCTCTGTGAGCAGAACCTGATTTAAAGATGGCTTAATCGTTTGGAATCCCACGACCCCTTGCCAAGCAACCGTAAACGTAAGACATTGGAAAACCTTCATCTTGTCATCTTTCGTTTCCACCTTTCTTACATGAACAAGGTTAAAAAAAAAATAAAAAAAAAAACGGTACTTGGGTTTTAACAGACGACGCTGGAAACGTTTTGCGTCTGGGGGGGGAAAAAAAAAAAAAAAAAAAATGGAAGGAGATCCGGAGTGTCTCGAAGACTCGTCCGTGGTTGAAAACACTGCTAGCACGTACATCTAATATTCAATACATTTCGTTTGAATTATTACAATCTCGTAGTGGTGAGTGATTTATCCTCTCTCTCTCTCTCTCTCTCTCTCTCTCGGGACTCATTGAGTCGCGGGTCCTGGGTTCTCCGGTACAGTAGGAGGTTTCCGATTCTGTCTCTACAGTAGAGCTTAACAGAGAGAGATCGAACACTGCAGTAGAAGAGGAGGAGGAGGAGGAGGACGAAGAGGAAGAGGGCAGAGTTCCTTACACCGTCCCATCTGTGCCGTTCTTCTCGGTCACAGTCGCGCCTGGAGCACGCTGGCCGTCCTTCCGTGGCGGCATGCGCTCGTTTATCCGGTCGAGGCCACGCGCCTCCTCGAAGTTTCGGATCTTCCGAGTTGGGGAGAAGCCTTGGATGGCTGAAAGGAGGAAGAGGAGATAAGGAGGACCCGGGTGAACAAACGATAAGAGAGACCGGCAAGGTGAAGGAAGGAGATAACTCCGGATGACATAAAAGGTTATCGTTAGACAATATTCCAATACTGATAATCGACAAACCTTTTATAATGGCTGCAATTCATAACTCAATAAATTCAGCTACAACACAACAGTTCACTACGTTTTCCAAATGTTCCTAACACTTTGTATGAAGGTCATATGTATAATGACGACATTCATAACACGTCAAGGCATTTTTACCCATGGTTCTAACTACTGCACACAAAAACATGCTAAGAGGTTAACTCCAAGTTAGCGCCATCGAGTGACCTTTTAAATTAAATCTGACTTTAGCAAGCAACCATTTTGATTTCGCCACGTTGCAACAGGAGCAGCATGCAAGAAGGGTTAAAACGTGAAAAATCAGCAAGGGTGGACAAATCATTCATTTATTTATTAGCTTGTTAGCATTTCGTAGCACGTGTAGCCTACAGTGTGCTGCTCAATCTCAAGTTTTAGTCGCATAGAAACCAACTATGCTAATATAACGTAATAACATTTGGCGAGTTGTTAGCTAGGCAAGTGTGTTACTACAGACGGAGAGAAACGAACAAAAGTTTATGATAAAAATGTTGGTTTTGAGAAAGTCAGTAATGAGTGAGGTTTTTGTCTCTTTTTCTGGTTGTTGAACCTTCTTGTCTTCCGGGTAATTATGAATTTTAAAAAAAACCTCGTGAAATCTGTGTGACCTGGGCTACGGATTTGTCCACCGCTGATCAGTTGTTACTTCAGCGCACACATGCAATCCACAAATCTCAGCTGAGACGGCAAACAGATAGACAACAGAGATTCTTGCACAACCAGCAGCAATTTTATGTCCTCTCATTGCTTAAAAAACACAAGCTGGAATACAGTTGAGGAGAATTAAATGCAGTTCAGAGTGAAAAGGAAATGCAGAAGGACAGCCATAATCTCACACACACACACACACACACACACACACTTTGTGTGAGCAGAAAGCGGCTCGGTGACTCAGGAGCTTCCTGCTGTGGCACTCTTAACACTCCGTGTCTGCAGTGTGTGTGATATGCGTGATAAGTGTGTGTGTGTGTATGTTCTGGTGCAGCGCTGACGTAACGAGATTACAGGCTGAAAATAACCAGTGCTGAGAGGATGCCACTCCTCGGCCAATCAGAGCGCAGCGTGGGAATTAGTTGGCTGGAGCAGACTGTTGCATATGGTGAATAATTCTGAAGAGGAAGTGAAGGACTGCCAACCACCACCCCCCCCCCCCCCCACCCCCACTGCAGTACTGTTTTTAACACTCTCTCGCCATTTCCTGTACGAAAATCCCAAATTTCTTCACTAATGACTTTATTAGCAAAACTGGGAAAAGATGAACTGAGAAAGAGGGCTAGGTAACGTTATATCATGTTAATACTGTGATATCGCAATACCCTTTTTCTGAGATATCACCTATATAATGTTTATTTATTTATTTATTTTTTTATTTTAAATTACAAACTAATTCAAAGCAGCTGCTTTAAATGTTAAACGCTGCATTGAATCTTTAAAATTTTAAAAGCTTATTTATTTATTTATTTATTTATTTATTTTTTAAACTGATTTTAACGGATTCCTCATTTTTAGTGCTAAATAATTTATTTTTGTCGACTTTAAATACAAGTATTAAATAAACACTTTTTCTGCTACTGTTTTGCTGGAACTTTCCTAGCAGTCCTACATATCATGAAAGAGCTCGGAGAATCGTTAAAATCTTTAAAAATCGTAAAATGGTCATCATTTTTACAGAATTTTTTTTAAATTCCTGCTTTTCACTGAAACAATTTGTCGACAAAAAAAACCAAAGTAGTTTTCTACTACTATCTCGCTGGAAGCTTCTTCGAGAACCGAAGACATATATCTTTGAGAATCGTAATGTATATATTTTTTT
This sequence comes from Pangasius sanitwongsei, assembly GCA_037576675.1. Lineage (NCBI taxonomy): Eukaryota > Metazoa > Chordata > Actinopteri > Siluriformes > Pangasiidae > Pangasius > Pangasius sanitwongsei. The sequence continues at coordinate 1,896,915 of CM075026.1, read as the reverse complement.
TAAATTTTTACATTTCTTTAAACTTGTAAAATGACTATTGTTTTATATACTTTTCCTTTTCCCTCCTTTTTAGTGTTATATACTTTATTTTTGTAATTTGTAATTAATTTGTAATTGTAATTTTTGTTATTTTTGTTTTTCTTCTACTGTTTTGCTAGAAGTTTCGTAGCAAACCTACATATTATGACATACAGTATCGCGTATCGTAGAAATGTCTTTGAGAAACGTTCGAATATTTTTGTGCCATGAAACTTGTTATTTATACAGAACTTTTTTTCCCCCCTTTTTTTTCTCATTTTAGTGATAAACAATTTCTTTTTAGACATTAAATTAAAGTAATCAACAAACTTAGTTTTTCTACTACTGTCCTCCCAGAAGTTTCTTTGCATTGTGATACATATTGTGTACCGTAGAAATGTCTTTGAGAATATTCAATATTGTAGTATATTAGAGATCGCTTTTATTTTTCAATTAATTTTCCAGTGTTACATCATTTATTTTTGTAGATTTTCTACTTCAGTTTTTTTTCTGAAAGTTTCTTCCAATGTAGGAATTGCAAAATGATAAACATTTGTACAGATTGTTTTTGTCTGTTTGTCCTCCTTGTTAGTGTTAGACAGTTTATTTTTGTTGAAATGCAATAATAGTTTTTGTACTACTTTTTTTGCTAGAAGATTCTTTGCAAACTTAAATACTGTGATGCATATCATGTACTGTGTATAAATTTCTTTGAGGATCATGTGAGATGTACACTATATATCCAAAAGTATTGGGACACCTGACCATCACACCCGTGTGTGCTTGTTGAACATCCCATTCCAGATTTAGTCTCTCCTTTCCTGCTATAATGAGCTCCACTCTTCTGGGAAGGCTTTCCACTAGATGTTGGGGCGTGGCTGTGGGGATTTGTGTTCATTCAGCTACAAGAGCATCAGTGAGATCAGACACTGAGGAGGTCTGGGGTGCAGTCGGTGTTCCAGTTCATCCCAAAAGGTGTTCAGTGGGGTTGAGGTCAGGGCTCTGTGCAGGACACTCGAGTTCTTCCATTCCAACCTTGGGAAATCTTAACGCTACCCCATACAAAGACATTGTAGACAATTGTGTTTTTTTCAACTTTGTGGCAACAGTTTGGGGAAGAACCACATAGGGATATGATGATCCACAGGTGTCCACAAACCTTTGGCCATATAGTGTATTTGATACCATATTCTTGCCCCTAGTAAGAAACCCAAGCAAGCGAGTCAGTATAACTGTAGACTTCAGAACAATTTGACTTTCAAGTGGCTAATTATTCAGGTGGCACTTCACTACTTTATTATACTAGCGAGTTAGCAAAGCTAGAGTCATGAGATGTTTATGGTTATATAGTATATTTGATTAAATACACTGGTCCTGTAAATCCAATTCCTACTTATGCAATCACAAATCAACTTTTATTATTATTATTATTATTATTATTATTATTATTATTAGTTCAGTATTATGGGTCAGATTTGTGTAGATTCATGACAATTTCAGTTCATGCAAGGGGGAATACTTATACAAGGTATTGTGTAGATGTGGAGGAGTAATGAACAGTACTGAAATGGACGTATGACAACTTTTTTTTAATTCAATCTTGCACACTGGTTAATTAATAAATAAGATGGCGGAGCACTGACTACTAAAACTAGCCAGGTGTGTTTTTTGTTTGTTTTCTTTTAAATTTTATGTACGTGTTCAAGAACAGATTTTTCTGAATTTCAATCAGCACGATCTCACACACAGCACAAGGAAAGGCAAAAAAAAAAAACACAACAGCACAACACACTGGGACAACAAACACCACAGACGAATCGACGGATGGCGAGATTACCTTTGCCCTCCTTCGCCAACAGCGTGGCTGCGTTAGCGAGAAGCCCAGAGCGGAGAGGAGAAAGAGCGAGTCGGTGAGGTTAGATCTCAGCGCAAGCCAGAGCAAGCCAAAGTGAATTATTTACATTGGAAAAAAAAAAAAGAAAAGAAATGGCTTCCAGAAATATAGAGCAGCTAAGCAGACGTGTGGATAACATCACTTTATGTCATTCATTTACACAGTTTTTTTTTTTTTTTTTTAAAAACCTGCCTCTTTTCTTTGACCACACCCCCTTTTCAAAAGTCAGTTAAAAACTCTCCTTACAGTTCATTCATAATCCTTCAAGTAAAAAAAAATGACGATGCTTCTAGAACATAAATGAAAATATTTTTTAAAAATTAGCACCAAATTCGTCCTACGAGATGGAAAATATGAATTCGGCTAGACCTCACAGATAAATTCACTGATCCTAGGCACGTTTATTATGTTTAACAGTGGCATGTTTACATGTGAGAAACAAATCGTGAAGGAAAGAATGATTTTGTAATGTGTAACAGGAAAAAGATAAGAGAGATGGACTTTGGGGAATCCGGGAGATTTTGTGTTTTTCAGCATCAGGCTACTAAAGCGTACGAGTCTCGGTCTGTTCTCTTTCGCCCGGAGATATTTAGTAACCTTTCTCTTTCCGGCCAAACAGTTTGGCAACGTTTTGGACGCGCGCCTTGCGTCAGGCGGTGCATTACTTCAGAATTAGAGGACGCATTGCTGAATCTTTCTGCGCAGAAGGCAGAATATTAACACACTCAGGAACCGTGAGGTTATTGCAACAGAAGCTGGCTGTTGTGAAACAAAGCCAAAAGTGTTTGTCAGGTTTCACACAGATTAATGAACAAGAGCGAAATAAATACGCTCAAACTATTTTAAGCAAGCGTGGAGACACACTCGACTATAAACTCTCCCGAGTTCTCTTTAAACAGCTTTGGTTAGAAATTCGACTAAACTAAACAAAACAAAACAGAAAATGGAAAAAAAAAACAAAAAACAAAACAACAACAACGACCAATAAACGTCGCACGTGCAGGACGTTATGAAAGAAAAAAAAAATGAACAAATGACTTTCTTTTGTAGTTTTAAAACCCCCACAAACATCGGAGACATATTTTGGTCGTATAAACGGTTTTTGTTAGAAATTTTAACAACACGATTAAAAACCAAGCACACCAAAACAAAACCAAAAAAAAAAAAAAAAAAAAAAAAAAAAAAAAACAGAGAAGAGTCTGAAAACAAGAGTCATGTGGAGGAAGTCATGAAAAAAAGAAAATAAATAGTTTATTTTGTAGCTTTTCTTTACTACAATATTTAAAAAAAAAAAAAAAAAAAAAAAAAAAAAAAAAAGCAAAAATAAAAAATATTTTGCTTATTAATAGTCCTGATTTAACAACAAAAAAAATGAATAACATACTAATAAAAGTTCGGTCACATGAACAAGAAACGATGAGATAAATAGTTTCTCTTTACCGCAGTGTTTTTTAAAAAAAAAAAAAAAAAAAAAATCCCTACAGATACTTCAGCCATTTTTATGTAGAAATTTTTATGTAGAAATTTTTATGTAAATTTTATTACTTGAATTTAAAGTTAAAATAATTTTGACGTTTAAAGCTCATGTAGCAGTGAGCTGTTTTGAGTTACTGTTCATGATAATCATGAAAAATGCGGAAACGGCGTCCGTGTGTGTAAGACTCGGCACGCGTCCCAGAACCAAACCCAAATCAGTCAGCGTTTCTGTTAAACGGCGGATGAGCAGAAATGCTGTGGCTCTGATCTGCCCTCTAGTGGACGCATGAGTTATATCGCTGTCTGAAAAGTTGAGTGTGAAGATCGGAGATCAAAACACGGAACACATTTCCGTGTTTAAATCCACATACGCTGTGCTGAACAATATACACATAAAGTTTTCATAAGAAGATTCTTCCTAATATGAGCTATACATTTTCTTCCTCCTGGATTTGTATTAAATTAACTAAAATAAAACCACTTTTAATTTGATTTAAGGTTCATGTAAACTAGGGTTCTCACGAATTACTAATTATTGTAATTATAAAACTTTTATATACAAAATATAATAACAATAATAATAATAATAATAATAAATAAAACAATACGAAAATAAAAATATTATTAGATATTATCCTAAAGTACATGAAAATTCACTATTTTTGAATTACTTACCCTAAGGTACTTATTAAAAAAAACCCTATATATATTAAAAATAAATAGATAATAATAAAAATAAAATAAATCTAAAAAGCATAAACAAATAAAAATACTACAACACTATATAATAGAATTTAAATGATACATTTTTAAATGTAAATTTACTGACATTACAACATTACTGAAAGCAGAAGAAAGCATAACGACAGTAAATACGAGAATAAATTAAATGAATTTGAGACCAGATACTTGTGCGAAGTTTAAATGAGTTCTGGAGCTGAATGTGTGACTAATGAACACTAAACACAAACACACACACACACACACACACACACACACTAGCGCACACTTACCATTCTGTAAAGTCTGTTTGCCTCCAGACAGCACTCCCAGAGGTAGCGTCCCGGTCGGGGTCAGTCCTTTAAGGGTCAGAACGCTCTCGCTTTCCTCTCTGAGAGATCACACACACACACACACACAGACACACAGACACACAGACACACAGACACACAGACACACACACAAGCCTCATTAGCACTACATTCACAGAATCCAACAGAATCAATTAGCATGACGGGAGTAAAAGGGAGGGCTAAATGGTAATTTGAACATCCTGAATATCGTTATCGGGAAATGAGACAAAAGATTTCGCAACACGCCCGGCGCTCCTCTCCTCTCCTCTCCTCTCCTCTGCTCTCCTCTGCTCTCCACCCTCCTCTCTCCTCTCTCCTCTCGCTGCAGCGATGTCTAATGCAATTAATTATACAGCTACTTTCACTCATGACTCACCGACGCTGCCTCGTTATTCCTAATGGACAAGCATGTGTGTGTGTGTGTGCGTGTGTATGTGTGTGTGTGTGTGGGTGTGTGTGTATGTGTGTGTGCACTTTCAGACAAAAGTCCATTGTGTGCAGTGAGCTCCTCTCTTCTTTTATAAACAGTAAAATCTATTTTCAACTCCGTGTCCCATTTAGGTAATGAGGCCTCCCTCCCGGACGGCGGAGTGAGAGGGAACGATGTCCAGACGCGAGGCGGTGTTCAAAATCGCAAACGCAGCAAGGAAAAACCTTAGGAAGCAGATAAAAAAAAAAAAAAACAGGACGTTTCGGCTGATATGAGGACGAGCAGCTGTAGCCTATTTTAACTGTTTATTTTAATTACTTCTAAGAGAATTTAAATTCGTGAAAAGATCCGGTTTGTAATTGTGGAAAATGAAAAAAACACCACATTATATGTAAAATGTATTTCTTTAATTCAGCTACTTTGAGGCACCACAATAAAGACGCATATTTAAGTAACGTAAGTTTACTTATATTGATCAAAATTGCTTTGAATTTCAGAAAACTTTTCAGCCTTACAACCAATTTTATTTCGATATCATCACCGTGTCGTTTAGGAAATTCTCACACTGATCCACGTCCGACTGAAGGAAACCATTTTGAAAACTAGCAACCAACCTGAGCACGGAGAAAACTCTGGCCATCTTGCCGATGGCACGGATTTTATTTCTGATCACCTCCTTACGAGCTGCTGGTGCTCCACCTGAACTCACACACACACACACACACACACACACACACAATATACAAACATGATATTATTGTCCCAACTAGGGCTATAACACAATGACACTGTATCTATATCCATACCTCTATTCAGATTTAACCCCGAAGTGGGTGTGGCCTAAACCTGCAGTTTTTTGCTGTTTCATTTATTTTATTTATTTATTTTTATTAAACATGAACCTTACACACTATTCCCCTGGAAACAATGGACAACAATGGAAACAAACCCCAGATGTAGAAATGCCAGCAGTGTCAGCACGGCATGTGAATTCCGGCTCTTACAGTTCCTCAGACTCAGCTACATCACTCTAGTTCATAATCGGTCTTAACTAGAGATGCACGCAGGACTCGGTTTTAGATTTTTGTTTGTACCTGCTCGCGATATTTCTTAACCAATTTACTTGGTTCTATTTCCAAAAAACAGAAACAAACTATTAGCCTAATTTAAATCATGACAACCCTGACCAGGCAGTTACTAAGGCTGAATGAATGTTGTTTGGTTGTTCCATTCTTTTTTTTTTTTTAAATTTCCAGACTCAAAAATGCTCCCTATCTAGGCAACCTAACAAGGGTTAACCGTATTTTGTCGATTCGTGATACCACATATTGGCACATGTCTACACAATAATATTTTCACATAAAAGCAAATACTGATCCCAGGTCAGCAATCTGATTCCCACGTAATAATTTCCTAAAGAATGTATGAATAAAATACACTCCACAAAATGGCTACAGATTCAAGTGTACATAAACAGATGTCTCTCTGGTACCTTCACACAGGTCGTCTCCCTCGGACATGAGCTCGTCGTCCGAGCAGATGTTCAGCACGTTCACCAGCATCTCAGTCACTAAGGACACACAGACCAGCCGTCACGTATAAAGTTTCAATGACATCAAAGTTCTCAAATCTGACAGACGGTGTTGATTAATCTTTTATAAAAGCAGCTCTGACAGTAGTTCTGGCTGTAATTCAAATCACGGGTTTATAATTAACACCCTTGCTGTAATGCGTTTTCGTTTCTATAGTAACAGCTCATTCACAGGGACTTGTACGGCCGAACGCTCCACATATACAGACTAGAAAATGTGTGCGATTGTTGACGTGGACATTTTAGCACTTGCGTTTTAGCAGGTACACACAACACCCTTGCGGAGATGAACACAGCTGTGTCCTAGCCAATGGGAAAGCACGATGAAACGCGCCGATACCTTTCTCGCCGACGAACGGCAGCGACCACGTAAACACGTCCATGAAGTTGGGCAGCCAGTACGGATGGGGAGAGCAGTTAAACTGCCGGATGTTCATGACGTTGTTTTCGTACTTCAGGACAGCAGCTGGGTTGGGGTGCGGTGACGATGTGGGTCAGTTGGCAGAAAAAGAAATCGTAAATGTTAACCGTTAGCAAAAAATACACTTGCTTCACAAATGAGTTCGTTTGTGTTACATATTATCTTGCATCCAAAACCTCAGAGAATATGAAGAGGCTTGAGTGAGGACCAGGAGTCCATAAATGCTTAAATTAATATTTTGGGCTGTAAATACAGTCACAAACACTATGGAATGCCATTCGAGGCCAATATTAAATACATAAGTATGACACTATAATTAATAGTATTGTCAATTCAAAGTCGCCTGGAGGACATTGCAAATGCAAACATTCCAAGATGCAAAATAATAGGATGCACTGGATCAAGTGCTATTCTATAATCTGATGAATAATGAGGATGGAAGCCACGTTGTTTAATTCAATCAATGTTGCTGTGATTAATGTGATAATTACAACTAGGACTATTCATGCAGCGATACATCGGCAATATATTAGATTTCTCATGTATATATCATCATATTAGTGTTTTATTTTTCATTTTTTAATGCCCCTTGCTTTTATGTTACATCTGACAGCAAAGCAGAAGAACGCTATTCCCTTCTTCAGTCCATATTTTCTATTCCTGTTTCTTGGGGGCTTAAAGATAGGTCCTTGTGTTTAAGGGTGGTGGTCTAGACGCTACAGCAAAACCCTGTTTCAAGAAGAATCTGGCAACCTTGAAGGAGTGAACTACGTATATAATCAGAAATTCAACTTAACCAGGTGCGTAACCTGACTCTGAATACACGTAACTTTCACTGCATAAATATTTATGTAACTTTTTTTTTTTTTAAAAATTAAATCTTGTTGGGAGAAATTAAATTATGCTGTCATTTTCAGTTTAAACATCAGTTTCAACTGTACACAGCATTTTCAACTTGATTTTATTTATGTACACTTTCTTTTTTGTTTCCTTCATTTCTACCTCTTGGGTATTTTTCTTGACAACAGAACATGATGTAACCTTGTTGCAAAGAATAAAATAATAAAAAAAAAAAAAAACTCAGTATAGCTGGCACTGTAAACAAGAAAACATGAGAGCATGAGCAGGTGAACAAGCCCGAGCCAGGTTTAGCACAGACGTGCGAGTGTCCGTGAGCGTTGCGTGCTTACCTTTGTTGTTGTACACGTCGAGGTAATTAGGAGCAGAGAAAATGGTGATTAACGAGGGGAAGCCAGTCGTCTGGCTTTTCCTGTACATCCTGTACCTGTAGTGGGAAACAAACGGGCTGTTTTAGAGCTGCGACAGTCACGTATTCACACACACGGACACACACACACAGACACACACACACACACACGGACACTAACACGCACGCGCACACCCACACATGTTCCACACGGCCGACAGAAATGAGCTCAGTTCTGTCAATTACGTCTAATTGTCTGAGTGTCCAATTTGGTCTGTTATAGATTAAAACAGAATGTAGCACCAAGTCAAATACCAAACCAGGACATCAGGGTGCAACACACACACACACACACATGGAGAGACACAAAAGCTTGAAAACACACACATTTGGCCAAAAAACAGGCACTTACCCTGCGTCCTGGGCTTCGTGTGCTCTTATCACTGACAGCAGGTTGTTGTTTGCCAAAAAGTCACAGACAGCAGGATAACTGGGAGAGAGAAGAAACATCACATGATCATTTCTATCCTTCACACTAATCCCAAATGGTTTGGCACTACGCATGCCTCAGATCTCCAAATATATGTGTCTCACGCCAAAAAAATTGACAGAAAAATCCTTTAATGTGGGTATGCATTTTTTTGTGGATTTTTGGTTAAACACCTTCAGACACTACCTGCATTTAGTTAGTGGTACGTGAGTGTGGCACAGGCCGAGGCCAGCTGGCCGGACACACACACACACACACACACACACACACACACACACACAAAAAACCCAGCTGTGGGAAACAGGTCAGCACTTTGTTTCCAGGAGCCAGTCTCGAATCAGAGATTTCCACTCGAGGGTCAGGAGGACTTAATGACACAGTCTAATGGGCTGAAGGGCGTCTTTCACAAAACCGATCTCTAGACTCACTCGTAATTGCTTTAAAATGGTGAGATTTGAGCTGGGTTCAATATGGCTGGTATATTAGTACAGTCATGACTCACGTACATTATTACATTGACTCTCCTACCACACTTGAGTCGACTTACTAGAGGAGCGCTTCTCAAAGTGGGGTCCGTGAAGCATAACCATAGGGTCCACGATTTGTTTTATTACAGTGATGGAAGCACACCATTATCAAAGTTATTAGGGGGCCAAGCACCAAAGGTGATTCCGTGGAACATGCCAAGTGATGTTGATGTAACAAATTTTCGATCTGTCAAACAAAAATTTAGAATTTTCTCTAAAAAAAACTTTTTTAGAGAGACTGCATCGTGAGACCAATCTGGACAAACCTTGTTTCTAAGAATTTAATATGATAGATGATTCATCCATAAAGCACAAACGAAATGGCTGACAAACAGGAAGTCTGCCATTTTGAAATTTAATTAAAAAAAAAAAAAAAAATTTCCACTTCTACTCCTAAATCTTTTCCGATTATCTCAAAATTGAGGACGCATCTCAGCAACACTTCTATATATTGACACCAATCTTGTCGCATGTGTTCAGCAACATGACCTTAAATTAATAAACAAATTCAGATTTCATTTGCAACTTGGGAGGGCTACGGAAACCAGGAACTGAGGCAATCATCAACAGCTTGACGTTCCTGATGGTCCTTCGTCGCTAAGTGTTGGGGTCAGAAAGTGCTTGGCCCCCCTTAATCGCAGCTTGCAGCTATATTTATATTTATTACTGAGGTTTCATGGCTATCATCTTGTCTGACAGTTCACTTGAATTGAATGGGTCCAAACTTGGACCAATGTGTTCTGTCAGTTGAAAGTTGAGGGGAAAAAAACCTATGACTCTAATAAATAGCCCAAATATAACTATATACTGATATCCACATTTATGTTTTAGAGCGTTAAAGTATGAGTATCTTTTTTTTTTTTTTTTTTTTAAATAACAAAAATACACAAAACGACACGCAATACATCATCACACTGTCTTCACCTGAAAAAGTACGAGCAGCCTCGCACTGAGTTGTGGTTAAAGTGCTCAGAGCTCTTTTCACTGCCGTAATCCTCGCCCGGATCCGCCCAGATTAGATCGCACATCGGCCCGAACGCTGGCGGCTCCTTAAACCTGTCTAACTGCACAGACAGACAAGAGGAAAAGAACATCAGATTTTTAGCTTTGGCACCAAATTCCTGCTTTTCCACTGCAGTCATTAAAGTCCCATTTTCTGAACACAGACCTTTACAATGAACTTTTCCTGTATAAATATATCCTCGAGACACAATGTTCGTCTGCGAATCCACTTGAGAAAGTATTCTGTTAACAAAATCTATTCAAAACATGGTTCATGGTTCGCTGTTGATCATCAATCAAGCAGACTAGACAGTTTTTGAATTATCTCAATTAATACTCTGAGAAAATGCCATAATACTGTCACTAAAGATAAAAAAAAAAAACCAAAAAAAAAAACAAAAAACACAACAACAACGTCATAATAAAAATAACCTCTGCGTCTGAGGATATTCCACGAATTTTTAGTCTAGTCACGTCAACAGAAATGTATCTTCCTGGACGTAATTTATTATCCCGTAGCTTAGACAACTGCGATAAACACGGAGTTGCACTTTATTAAACCAATAAATCAAAATGCACTCGTCTGTCTTCAGCTTAATATATTCTTGGAGTTGCTTCTTCCTTTCTTTATGAGCTCCAAGGCAAGTATTCCATCCCTTTCACTTCTTATTCTTCAGCTATACAGGAAATGACGAGTTCACGATCAACACTTGATCATTGTTCGTTATCTTATATGGCTACTTACTTTCCTAATGTCGTCTAAGCAGTTGATTTCGGGCGAAAGGCCTCCGTGAACGCAGAGGAACTGCTGGTTGAGGAGAGCAGCGAGGGGCAAGCAGTCAAACGCTTCCATGCACGCATCGTACACGCGCTCCGAGTACTTTATTTTACCTGCCAAGACAAAGGAAGGTGTGGGTGGACAGCAGCAGAGTGCGTGAGAACACAGAGGTTATATAAGGGAAAGTCGTGAGGCGCTCCATCTCTCTCTCTCTCTGAGGTATAATCAGGAATTCATGACACATGACGATGATTCTTTCTAGAAGACCAAATCACATCTGAACAAAATGCTTCCCTGTTCACTATTCCCTCCACTGGACTACTATTTATACCATCACGTCGTGTTCCATCGTGTAAACATGCACAACTTGTTGTCCACACAATTATTTTTCCTTGGAGCTGCTGAATTCACAATTTCGACTGATTCAGAAGGTTACGGAAGGAGTCTCCAGCGCCAGACCTTTGTAAACAGTCAGAGGTAAAATGTAGCTTTAAGTTTAAGATACAGAACTTTGACTTTTTTGGCTGCTGAGGGAACAACTGTATATAGCTGCTATAACGCAAGTGATAACAGGAACGAACCTGTCTCGCCGACAACAATAAATGGATAAAAAGTATGTCATTTATAACTATTAGATGGATTAAAAAAGTGTGTCATCCTTTAACACATAAAAAATGGAACCGCTGAGCTGTGGTACAAGAGGAATAAAACGCTATTTTAGGGAAATAATCAACCTCAGCGTGACTCTGATTAATCATGCCACGCTGTCATTGATTATTTTTTCTATAACAGCACACACACACACGTGTTTTATTCCTCACACAGTGCACAATTTGATGATTGCACTGTTGTAATAAAATGGCCATATCACGGCAACCATCACACAAAGGAGCGAAATTCTGTCCAAATAGGGCTTCAACAATCGTAAAAAGTAATCCCGAAAAATAAAGACTGAACCAGACTCTGCTTCTGGAACACACAGACGCCCAGAACCGACGCGGTGGCGCACAGATACGGGAGCGAACGCTGGGCTGCTATTCAATTTGGCTTAGATGAGCCTAATTAGTCCTCATTATCGGTTACGTGTAACGCTCATTCGGTGCTTTATTAAGCTTATTATTGCTGTAGTGTCTGCTCTCGCTTTCAGAAGCTTCCGCTTTATTAAAATACGCCCACAGCAAGGTCACACCGAGAGCACGGCTTTTTGTTACGTAAGGGGGTCGAGCCTTTAAAAAAAAAAAAATAAAAAACCGCTGCTGATGTGGATGAACGATAGATTCGTCTGCTTTTACACACTGGCTTCTCTTCTCCATCCTCATTTCCCTTCCTGTTCACAGCAATCCCGCTTCACTGATTTGCATGACTTTATGCAGTCCTTTTTTTCTTTCCACAGCCAAAAGCTGCTCCCGGGAATAAGCTAACAGCCCTTCTGTAAATGACATTTCTGGTCTTAAAGTTATGCATCAGGCAAGAATGAAACCGAACGCACAGACTGACCTATATGAACTGTGTCTATGCCACATCATGATTGGCTGATTGCATCACTGAAGCATGAACATTCAGGGGTGCAGGTGTTCCTATTAAAGTGTCCGGTGTGAGTCGAATCTCTAGCGCCTCCAGTGGCGTTGCCACACGTCAGCACTTGTGTGTAGTGCACTCACTCACACTCCTGTTTGAAGGTGAAGTACTCGGTGAGATGCCGGCACTCATGGTTGCCTCTGAGCAGGAAGAGTGTGGTCGGGTGGTTGATCTTCAGCGCCCACAGGAAGAGCACACACTGCAGAGAGAAAGCAAGTGAGACGGAGAATATGCAAAGAGACAGACAGAATTCTGCTTGGCCCAGAATCATTTAAATAGTACACAGAGGGAAGGAAGATCCAAACAGCCTTGCTGTGCCATCTGCAATGTTTCCTGTTCGCCCAGATTTACAATTCGGGCATCAGGCGTTAAAACGCAGAGAAAGCTGGCCTACTTCATCGAGTGGGTAGCATTCATGGCAAGGTTGACACTAACAAGTTATATAAGATCAGGTGACTATTAATTTCCTATTCAAGTTCATAGCACGAAGGTGTGCTTCCAGCAACAAATGAGATTTCCTTAGGGGTTTTTTTTTCTCCCCAATTGCGTCTTGGCCATTTCCCACCAACCAGGGAGTGTGAAGGCTAACACGCTTCCTCAGAGACATGTAACGCCAACCAACCACGTCTTTTCACACAGGGCAGCTCAACACACTCGGATGGAAACACTATCTGCCCTGTCCTGCATACATGAACTCACAGATGCCTACAATTCACTAGCGTTACTGTGACTGACAGGGAAGACAGAGAGAGAGTACGCCCCTTCCACCCAGAGAGCTTGGCCAATTTTGCTCTCTTGGCTCCAGGCCTTGGATAGATGCGGTATCTTCGGGATTCAAACTTGCAATCTCCCGATCCTATTTTTCTGTTGCGCCCCCTTTTGCTGCTTTTGAAAGACATGGACAGAACGCAGTTATAAAGGTATGCTGCTACCATTTTAAAAGGTAGACCTGTCCTCATATATTTCATTACCTACACTCTGAAAAAGGCGTTCCTTGGGGTACTTTGGATGGCTCCAGTTTCCTAATGGGATTCTACTTTCCAAAAAAGTCTGTTCTAAAAGGGAGAACCTTGACTGTAGGCTTCTACATAGAACCTTCAAAGGTTTCCCAAGATAGACAAAGAACTTGCCACCAATGATGACCCTTTAGGTGTCTGGGGGGCCGTTTACACGACAACGTTTTCAGCCAAAAACGGGAAACTTTTTTCTTTGCCTGTTCGTTTACACGACAGCGGCGTTTTGGGGGACTGAAAACGCATATTTTTGAAAACGAGTTTCAAAGTGCAAGTTTTTGAAAATGCCGCCGTTATCGTCTCCATGTAAACACCCAAAACGGGACTCTTTGAAAACGGTGACGTCACGCGCGTGCGTAGTACGTGTTAGGTATGTAGACATGCGCAATACGTGTCTATTGTAAAGGCGAGCGCGAACAAACATACACAACGATGGCGGAGTACATGGTAGTGTTGTTGCTGCTCAAGAGTTTGCTAACGCTTCTTCAGCAAAGTGGTACTGTTTACTAGCTGTTTAGGCACTGTTCACTAACAAGGTGACAGCGCCAACTACTGGCCTGGCGTACGTAATACAGCGTTTTTGGCCGTTATCGCGGATATGTGTAAACGCAAATCGTTTTGAAAACGTTGCCGCGTATACGTGAAACTTTTTGAAAACGCAAGAGAAAAACTTTTCCGTTTTTTGACTACATCGTTGCCGTGTAAACGTAGCCTAGATTTAACCCTTATCTCTCTCTCTCTACCGCAACATGAAATGCATTATAGGAAACTTGGCAGCTAGCTATGTTTTGTATTATAGGCTAAGAATGTCGAGTGATTACATGATCAAGTTACGGATGCACTGACTTCAACTTTCCAATATCGTTTTCAGAGCTCGGAGTATCTGAGTATTTTTTCCTTCTGCTTTTCTCTCTTCTTTCCTTCCTACCCCCCCCCCCCCATTTCTCTCTTTGCAGTGGCTGTAATAGTCCAAAATATGTAATTTTTAAGAATAAAGCCTTTATTGTCCTCCAAAAAGGGGGAGGGTGGTGGTGGCGGGTTTAAAAAAAAAAATGAAAATGTAACATTGTTACACACTTGCTGTCCAACTATTCTATTCCTCGTCTATAACAATTGGCCATTATCTTCTCATTAAAATAACGCAGATGGTCATTGTGTGCAAGAAAAATTGCAATTATAAAATACCCACATGACGATCCATCCCAAGAGAGCACTTTGCTTAATTTACACATCTAAGCTCCACAGATTGCTGACAAAACACTGGCAACGCAGATGTTTCTGGAGAAGAGGCGGGACGGCGGGATGCTATTCTGTAGGACAGCAGCAAAACACACACGTATACATACGCACTCTGTGAGTCTCATTAGACTCCTATTTAGCATCCTCTCATCATCCTATTAACATGCATCTTCCTGCTCTGCACTTAAAGCGGCGAGGACGCGCTGCCGAGGTAACCAAGGACGGCAGGTGCAGACTCAGATGCCATCTGAAATAATAGACGGCAAGGCTAGTGAGAGAGAACGTGTGCGTCTGTGTGTGTGGTGTGGTGTGTGGTGTGTGTGGGCTGGATGGAGAGTCGCTACTTCAGCCTACGCATGAAGAAGAATGAGCGGAAAATTGCAGGTAACGTTGGCCATAAGCCTGCCCCCTTCTCTTAATGTGAGGAAGGTAATGAGAAAGTGAGCTAGAGAGAGAGAGGAAAAAACTCTCTCTCACTCACTCTCACTCTCTCTCTCTCTCTCTCTCTCTCTCTCGAGTGTAGGAGGAAAAACAAAACCCCATGTCAGCCAAGTAGAGACTGAACTCCTGGAACTGGGGCTTGGAGCTCGGAATGAGTGTGTGGGTGTGTCCACCACTGCACAGAAGGAAAATGAGGATAAACTAAAATGAGGATAAACTGTGTCGTTCAGTAAACAGGAGAGAGAAAATCTTTTTTTTTTTTTTTTTTCCTCCTCCCCCACTCACTGCTATTTGCTCCTCTGAGCCATTAACATCCATCAAGCAATTACGTGGAGCAGGAACGCACACACATTTACTACACCGGGTGTGAGAAAGACTGAAAGGCAAGTGCGGGGCGAGAAAGTTCATGGTCCGAGTGGCGATCAGGAACCCCCAGGGGAAAAACTGCGCCAGCTCGTCACGGTATTCTGATGAACGTTCAGAACGGTATCATGCCGTAACCTCAGTGCACGGCAGAGCTGATTTGCATTTGGTGATGCCCACCAAACTCCATAAAAGGCAAAGCTCCCAGAGATGAAATGATGACTAAACGGCAAAAAAAAAAAAAGAGAGACTCTCTCAGACGTAGAAGTGGAAGTTATTTTGACTCACATCCACACCAATAAAAGTATATTCTTATTTATCAGAGTGACAGCACCTGAAAAGGCTAACATCTTCACTCGTGGGAGTATACGGCTAAATCTAGGGTGGAAACAGCACGTTGCAGATCGAGACATGCCTGATCAGTCACTTATCGATCACTTAGCGCTGGCTCTAATAAAAAAAAAAAAAATAAAAAAAAAAAAAAAAAGATGCTGTAGAAGACAGAACCACCTGAGCCACTTCGGCACGTCCTCCTTTAAAACAGCAGCATTTCTTCTTAATCTAATCACTGGACTTATTTGTCTTAATTTATGGATTTACGTTGGCTTTAAACTTTTTTTCATATTTAATATTTCTTTACTTAACAGCATTAATATGAATTGACTAGATTTCACAAAATGTTCATTAAATATGCACGTGTAATCGAAACGCAGAAGCTATTTAAACTTGACAGTGTAATCCGTATATAAAAGTGCAGCTACTCATCACAAATTATACGATACGATTAAAGCCGATCAGTCTAGGTTTACATTAGTTAGTCTTTTTATACGCAAATTTCCACACACTCAAAATCACAAGGAGGATACGGACATTTTTTCCAAAACTTACAGAACGCGGAATTTCTTGTGTAAATGCTCCTGTGAATGAATGAATCATGAATAAATCTGTTCATATCAAGCAATCATAAATGATGTTAGGCCCAATGTGTGTCCAATACTGAACTAATCTTGGGCAGGTGTACACTTCAGACAAAAGTTCTTCACGCCTGAATCGGTTTCTAAATTACAATGAACCCCCCTGCAAATCCATTTTGAGAAAGAAGGTCTATTTTTCGGTGTAGGTCCAGGACATTCGTTCCCCAAATTGTGATCTCTTGAGAAAACTGGAGCTGCTGAACTACAGCCATTTTGTCCATTACACTGATTCTGCTCCAGTATTTCTGAGTGTCTGGGTCCAGATCCAGCTCATGTCCTCTGCCATAGCTATAGTTTGGATCTGCATCATTTAAAGCTGATCGGTTTGGTGAGGTACTATGCGGCCAGGAGAACGTTAACGGAACGCGCAATTCGCCACATCATTTGCCTGCTGATGGATCTCTTCACCACATTACAGTCAAATCAAACCGAGGACAATCGTGTGTGAATTCAAGGTGTGAAAACGGATACTGGAGGTTACTAAAATGATGCCCTGTTTATATCCAACAGAACTAGCAATCGATATCAAAAACAGCTTAAAAAAAAAAAAAAAAAAGATTGTAGCATCTATACCTTCCCAAAAGGTTCTTCAGTTTTTCTTTTGGTGGAATCCTTAAAAGGTGCATAGACTGATATGCTTTTGCAACAGAGGAGAACTCTTTTAGGAGCATAATAACATTTAACTATAAAAAGAACCAGGGAGGAATCATTTTAGTTCCTCAAGGACAAATTGCTCACAAAATACCTCTCTTATGACTCAAATCTTTTGGATTTGGTCTTGGAAGCCACCAGTTTAACTGATTTTCAAAAAAAAAAACCAAAAAAAAACAATGAGTTAGTTGATTAAAATGCTGGAGACAATTTTTTATTTTTATTTTTTTGGTATTTCTTACATATTTTTTAAACTCGACTTACTGAAAAGTCGATTATCATCATAAAGGACAGTTAGTGCCCTAATGCTGGCAAATTAAATGGTTCTCCCATATAATGGAACCAGCGGTTTCCCAAATAAACCATTAACACCTTTATGTATGTAACATAAAAAAAAAAAAGATGCTAACCAGAACTTGGTCTAAAGTGTGTGTGTGTGTGTGTGTGTGCGCGTCCCACTGCAGTGCTCACAGGCCACGCTCTTTACCTACTTTCATGATTGACATTTGGAGCAGTGACGTCATTAAAACTTCCCCTATGTATACAGTTCGTATTGTTTGGCTTTGTTGGATTGCTGCTGGTATGAAATGATATTCCATGTTAGCCTTCTGTGTACACGAACACCAGAGATACAGGATACAGGACATACAGGATTTTATACTTGAACTCTTCATGGCCTGAAACTGCTGACCCCCCCCTCAAGTGTGTGTTTGTGTATGGGTTTAATATGGTTCAGCCAAGCTGGTCTTTAATGATTACTCTTTAACAGATGGTTGGAAGAAGCAGATGGTACCATCATCCAGACAAAGACAAGGGAATATACAGCCAGACGTTTCAGAAACCAATTTGCCCAAAATATTTTATGCATCCAGCAGTCTTTTATAAATGATAAATGTACTACAAAATACGTTATTGTCTGGTTAAGCTTTTTCAGGGTTTTTTTTTTTTTTATGAAAAGTGTATTACCTCACGTCATAAGCAGTTCCTAAGATTTCCTCTCGGAGAACCAATTTTCTGTATCTAGCTCACGCTCAATCTACGACAAAAAAGATTTTTCTTAGGCTGCATATTTGGTGTTTTTTGTTTTTCTCTCTCTCTCTCACAAATGCCAGCAAATTTTCACTTGCAGTCTTACGGGAAGCAGCTGCAAGGCAGAAAAAGTGTCTGCTTTTTAAAAACTGTTGCCTCTGGTAGGGTTTTTTTGGTTAAAGTGCAGCTTCCGAAGTTGAGAAGCTTTTCAGAAAAGCACTGCGTGATGTCAAGGGCTTTTTTAATCTCCTGACCGATCAGGTCATATGTTTTTGGGAGAGTAAGCGGGGGGGGGGGGAAGGGACAGTTTTGTTAGTAAGCAACTTAGAGATTTATGAAAATGGTCCAAAGTTGCATTGTAACTAAAAATAACAGCGTGTGCATTTCTGGGACGTTCACTGGTACACGATGCGGCGTCCCACTTTAACGGCGTACGGTCAAGTCGCACAAGCAGCTCAAATTCTCTTGATTTCGTGCCTCCAAACCTACAGCAAAGGCCAACAACATCC
Source organism: Pangasius sanitwongsei (assembly GCA_037576675.1). Lineage (NCBI taxonomy): Eukaryota > Metazoa > Chordata > Actinopteri > Siluriformes > Pangasiidae > Pangasius > Pangasius sanitwongsei. The sequence goes on along the minus strand of CM075026.1, from coordinate 1,878,211 downwards.
TCATCACTATCTGATAATGAGAACTTTAATCTAGAGAGCAATTTACTTAGATGATACTAGATGAAACTGGTAAGAAGAGCGTTGTTATGGTTACAATGTGGGCAATAAAGACAATTCCAGACAGGACATGACAATCTCGCCAACCGATTGTTGATTACACTATATACAGAAGTTACACACGCATACGCACGGTTAAGGGAATAGTACGATCGAGAAATACCGGTGGAAGGAGATCACGTTCGCGTCACGCGCTTTACCTCGATGCTGAAGTAGCCTCTGTCAACGTAGTCACCGAGGAAGAGGTAGCGCGTGTTGTCTGGAGATCCTCCCACCTCGAAAAGCTTCATGAGGTCAAAGAACTGCCCGTGGACATCGCCACACACTAAAAAAAACATTCACATACAATAAAAAAAAATAAATAAATCTGATTGCTTATATAGATTAGATTATATATATATAAAATATGCCTAATAAAATGTACTTAGTTTAAAAAAAAAAAAAAAAAAAAAAAGCTATATTTAAAATACTATATAAGAAATGTGAAAGTAATGTACCAATAAAATTAATTAAAATAAAAGGTACTTAAAAAAAACTTCTTTTTTTTAAATCCGTGATGGAGAGAGCCTGACGATTTGACACACCACACGCGTACTATCGTGTTCTCACAGCTTATATACATATGTTTTGGAGCAGAACATTCGATTTATCTTATGTCTTGCTAAGCTACACGCGCAGTTCGATCAAACGGATTTCTTATCGCTTATTGAACAATAGTGGACGGTACATCTTTTTTTTTTGCAGCATAACTACCAGAAATCGTGGCAGATCTGCACCGAGATCAACGCGAAAATGACGAATAAATAAATAAACAAACAAACAAACAGCAGCCTTCTCTGAGACAGGTCAGTTGAAGCTCGCATTAAAACCAGAAGTGTGTGCAGAAAAGAATCGGTGAAGACTCACACCTCCGCACACCTTCTTACATCAGGGCTACACTGACGAGGCTGCCGTCACTTAGCAACAAAAGGTACTGGAGGCGAATGTGCATCACATCTGAGGTGTCTCACATTCCAGTGTGTCACTTCAGTTAGAAATATCAGTATATCGTCAGGGGAAAAAAAAAAACAAACAAAAAAAAAAACTGTATTATGGAATTGTAAGAAATCTGTCTCAGGATTTCTTTTAGGAGATTTCGGAGCTGCCGGCTTTTCTGGGAGACACCGAGCGAAATGTCAGAAAGTGTGTCATCTCTCGGCTTCGACGGATTGCTGAGGGCTTCGTCGCATTTCTGGATTTATGCGCACCCTTAGCACGTGTTAACATCCTATATCACTGTAATTCCGTAAAGAAAAAGTAATATTTACAATGAAAAGGTATCTTGGGTTATAGGTGCTATATGAATGAAATATTAAACAGCTAGTGACAGACAGTTCAGAGTCACACACCAAAGGAACTCATACCTGGTGCCATAAGTATTATATTATATATATTTTTTTTTGCCTGTATGTGTTATGTTGCCACGTAACAACAAAAAAAACATGATCTTATGGTAATTCTGAGATCGCAGCACTGTAATCATGGCTTACTTCTAGGAACGAACATTTATGGATGTTTTTGCAGAAAAAGCACTTCTTAGTAAAGTGTCTACTGTACTAAAAAAAACAAAAAAACCTGAAAACCTAGAATAATTGAAATGAAATAAAGACTGGTGTAACCATGGTGATGAGGAGGTTGTTTGCCTGTTTGTTCGCTGGAGCTTTAGACGAAAATCAAGAGAAATTGTAAGGTTTTCGTGTGACTTGCCGCCTCACTTTGACTATGGCTGCATACAGTCATCATGTACCAGTCAATGTCCCAAAAATGTATACACTATTTTTAGTTATATTTCTACACTGAAATATTGGCAACAAAGTATTTTGCGTTCAACACGTCAGAAATCTCTTTAATAACGAGACCAATTGTTTCCCCAGCACTTTGTCGTCCATGTGAGTTTTTTTCCCCCCGCTTTCCTGCCAACTTGCGACCTGCTTGGTTGGGAGGTGAAAAAAGATCACTTAGGCTACGTTTACGCGACAACGATGTAGTCAAAAAGTTTCACGTACACACGACAACGTTTCCAAAACAATTCGCGTTTACACATGTCCGCCAAAAACGCTTTTCGCCTTTACAATAGACACGTACTGCGCATGTCTACATACCTAACACGTACTACGCACGCGCGTGACGTCACCGTTTTCAAAAATTGCCGTATTGGGTGTTTACATGGAGACGATAACGGCGGCGTTTTCAAAAACTTGCGCTCTGAAACCCGTTTTCAAAAATATGCGTTTTCAGTCCCCAAAACGCCGCTGTCGTGTAAACGGCCCCTTAATGTCTTTCTGAAACGTTTCCAACTCGCGCCTGTGTGATTAAAAATCTCCGGTGTATTTTGATCACCCTGCAGTTGCTCCCTATAGCAGTACAGGTACTGTCAGAACTTGTGATGATATTCTTTTCATTTCTAATTCAACTCTAATTTGCAACGTTTCCAAAGTTCACAACTCTCTCACCGGTGATGGGCGCCTCCACCTCGAGCATGCACTTCTCCTGGCGCAGGATGCTGGCGCCCTCGTTGATGATGCGCAGGGCGACTTCTTCCTCGACGCGGCCCTCCTTCACCAAGTGGCTCTTCAGCAGCTCCGTGTTGGGCTTGCCGTTCACGAACAGCTCCTTCATGGCGAGCCGCTGGTGAGGCGGAAGCGGCACGGCTACAGCGGGGCACAGAGAATAAATATTGCTTCATACGCACACAAAGGGTGGGGATGAGGAGCGGGGGGGAGGCTTTACTCCATCAATGATGAACATTTACCTATTTTTCCATTACACAGCAATACATAAGTGTGGTTGTCAGATGTTAGCTCACATGAAATGTGCTATTCTTTGTAATTTTTGGTGTATAAACGACAGAAAAAAAATGAAAGCGTAAAGGTTATTTTTGTTCAACCGGAGCGACTAACAAGCCTCTCTTTTTGGAAGTTAATCATCATTTCGTTACAGAAAACTTCACCACATCAACAAGTACACACATTTTTTTGATCCAATTACGTGTAGCATTGGCCGTACAAGTCCCTGCGTATGTTTCTACTACAGAATCAATAATGCTATAACGAGCATTTTGATATACACTTGTCATGTGCCTTCTAGATCGCACTGTTATAGAAAATGAATGCGGTATAATCTCCATTACGGTGTCCTACGCACATGAATCGATGAGGTTTTGGAGACACTATTTGTCTACTCTCTGAACTGCACTCTAACGCCCATTAAAATTCATTAGAGAACGTCCTAAAAGGTCAACATTTTTGCAGAAACAGACCTCAAGATTCATTTGGTAATAAACTGGACGATCAAACGGCACAACTAGGCCTGCAAACGTTCCTGGATATATTTTATCGCAAGAGAATCTTGATCTAAACCCTGCGGAATGTTCCAGCCATCACTGTAACTCTCATTTTAAGTAGGTGAAACCATCTCGATTACTTGAAGGTTTTGATAATGAGTCCCAGAGTTATGGACTCGCTTTCGATGACTTTCAGCGGCAGCTGGCATTCGCAGGGAGTCCTCATCTGCGTCGTGATGCCAAGAGTCGCAGGGGAGCCGACCGCTTGACAGCTCTTCTCTCGTTCTGTCAGCTGTCTCCAGGAGCGTGATGGAAATTACAGGGAAAGTCGTGGCAGCGCAGGAAACTGCCTGAACGCTGTCAGACTCCCCAGGCCTACCTAACTCCATCAAGGCAAAATCAATCTGGTGAATCAGTCGATCAGTGGGCTGCGGATGTGTGGCGGGAGCAAGATACATACTTTAGACAACAGGCTCTGTGCTCCACACCAGCCCAAAACCAGACTAAACAATTTCATGTATATCTATTCACATCTTAAAGCTGGCAAAAAGCTGAAAGGACCCACTTGAAACCCGCCGTTTCTGGAGATTGCCCTCTCTCAGACCTTTCATTCTGTCCACAGTCTTCAAGGGCATCTGAATATCTGTATATTTTACTTACTTTTTCAAATAAGATGACGTCCAGGTGCAGAGCTGGCTCTAAAATAAAATAGGAACTTCCCTTGATTTTTTAAATCAGCATTCCAAACATTGGTGAAGGCCAAAGCATTTGCTTGTAAACCTTTCCAGTAACTACCCAAAGTGTAAATTTGTTTCCAGAATCTGGAACCAAGGGCACGACCTCAGGCTAGGGTCAGCCTTGACATGCCACTGCATCCCAAAACTGCTGGACCGAAACCAAAGCCATGCAGCTCTCGAGCACACACTTATCAGCTAATTAATCACTGAAGTCAGTGTTTCATGACAGGATCACTTCAGGTCTTTAGTTCAACCCAAATCTTAATTCTCTACAGCTGTTTTTATGAAGTATTGTTTCTGTGACTAACTATGGAAACAATGTACGTTTCACAACTGTTTATCACCAGACTCTGTTATCTGACACAAGCCTGTTTGAGGAAAGATCAAACCCAAAGAGGGGTGGAAAAAGCGAACGTAAATCAGTGCAGGCCTGGTCAGTTAGTCGAATATAGACAAATTTATCTAACAATTCTCAAATAACCTCAGATTTCTATAAACAAGCTGCTACAATTAGTGAAATTACATACCTATAGAATAAGACACTTGAAATTAGGAAAAATGTCTATAAACATATATGTGTTGTATAATATAACAACAGGAATATAACAACGTTCCTGTCTTGTGATTTTATCGGAAAATAATAAATGACAAAGTTGATTACTTTCCTACAACAACACGTGTTTTATTCCTCTTATATCACAGCGACTTGCCAACAACTAATTTGTTTTTTATTAAATGAATGACGCATATTAATGTTCCTCTTTTTTTTTTTTTTTAAGTTCATTTATAGTCACACTTAATGATGTGGAATGGCCATGGTACAAGTTAGCTTCTGTTATCACTTATGTTATAGCAACTATAAACAGTCTTTCCCTCACAAAAAAAACCCTGTTTGTAACAGATAAACCACGCAATGCAAACTATTCTGTCCTGAAGGCTTTCCCATGGAGACTTCTTCCATAAATGTTTATTTAACATCTCATTTCAACTATGAAACTACCATATCAACTATTACTGAAAAAAAAAAAAAACAATGGTCATCTGGGATGTGGATGCACACTAACTGCAGTTCTAACTGAGCGATTTTCACGAATGTCGACAAAACAAGTATCAATATCTGACCCACAGTCAGTCACAACAAATCTACTCTGGAAAACAGAAAACAGGAAGTGTGTCCACTTGCACAGTCACAAGCTCCCTAAATACCCACAGCTTAACAAGTTGTCCAAGTGCAGCTCTAAGGGCACGGACACCGAGATGACCATTATAGTGCGCTAAATGGAGCGCTAGTCCATTTATTGCGCATGCTGTGGTCTATCCGTTCTGTCCATGATGGACAGGAAGTGGGCTAAATAAGAGTTATCCATTGACACACCTCGTCAACTTCATCGCCCTTCCATGGACTGTGCTTTGGCCACTGGGAGAGAAAAAAAAATAAACAGTAAGCACTCCTGGGTCCACAAAGCAGGCTGGGAAAAGGGACTCTAAGCTGGGTACGGGCTCTAAGTAGAGATTAGGCAAAGCCTCTATTAGCTGGGGATTCCAGGTTCAGTGTGTTTATTTTAAGGTCTCGCATCGCTGCGAACAGGATCCTCAGCCTGAGGTTCACAAGAATAGATGCAGGGCTAGGCTAAGGCTGGCAGAACAAGTCTAGAAATGAATATGCATTAGGAGACTCTCTAACCCACTCACTAACCCTGGAGGGTTTGAGAGCTTTATGAAGCAGATGGTTCTGCATGAACAGAAGTGGCTTTGTCTTGCCAGCATGTATAGTTTATATACACTACACAGATCCAGTTCGGGCAATGTGCTGAGAGAACAAGTCTGAATTTTGGATATTTAAAAGGCAAATAGGCACCTGGACTTAACTGTGGTCTGTTATTAGTCCAAACACCTGTGGTTGGGCGACAGTGGACTCTTTCAGCCGCACTCTATCCTTGCCCGGCGCACTGCAACGGGTTCAGCTGTCGGCCAGGTTTTCAAGCTTTTTCAACCGTGGAAACACGCATGATTTTTAAAACCAAAAGGGCAAACTGAACATTGGCACGCCGTACCACAGCACAGACTATTTATGAATTAAGCAAAAGGGAAATCCATCTGTTAAGACAGATCCATAAAGTCTTGATTGACCACATCTGTTAAAAAAAAAAAATTATAATAAAGATATTAGATCCACCCCACCAGCACAACACAGTGTGAAAGTAGAGGCAAAGAGGGTGAAACACTTGGAAATGAAAAGAACCGCACCGCACTTAAGGAGGTCTCGGGTTATGTGTGAAATACAAAGGGTTTAATTTCACCTGGTAATTAAAGCATATACTGTTTATACTGAATATACTGAATATTTGATTAGTCACAGAGAGCAGATGTACGTAAAAACAACAAAAAACAAAAAAATCTGACAAATAAAGCTTTCCAGAATCCTAAAATGATCTGCAAAATTAAGATCCATCAGTAATCTAACATCCATGGAGCTTATCAAAGCCTTTAGAGACATCTGATAACTAAGAGCCAAGAATGCTAGATAGATTTGGAGGGAATGGTTCTGGCTTGGGCAGCACCAGTAATAAATTCCTCTCTTGTTTCTTTCCTGCGAGTACCCACTGTTCCAAACTCCTGGCTCCTTCGGCTGATTTTCCAAATCTCCAATGAAATTTGCCTCTCAGCTCGCCTTTCCTTGCCTCTCTCTACTCAGTAATTGAAAGACTCAGCCCCTCGTTCTCAAAGCACCAGCGCAAAGCCGAGGGTGAAATCTTCCAGAAAGCCGGGAGAGCACAGAGAACGGGTCTCCTGGGAGCCAGCTGGACTTATCCAACACAGGCTGCCAGAATTAATGAGGTCCGAGTGTCCCAGTGAATCAGAGAGCTGGTATCCACCACGTGGGACCGGACCAGGCAGAAAGACTTACCATTCACACAGGATGTACAGATATGGCTATTTTTGAAAACATAGTTTTTACGCCTCCAGTTTTTTTTTTTTTTTTTTTTAGAATTCCCATCCACACAGAAGGATGCCACCCCAGGAATAGCACGTCATAAACTGTAACTACTAATGCTTCAAGAATAACGCTAAGAGCTGTGTATTGAGGGGCAGAGAAGAAAAAAAATATCTGTATATGTGTAGATCGGGTCTACAAGAATCTGTGTATTAGGCTATTTAGGTAACATTCATTTATTCATCTTAAGGAACCGCTTGATCAGGGTTACAGAAGATCTGTAGCCTAAACCTTGCATCCTATTCAGGAATACCTCTGAATATGGTGGAAGTACATCTCAGGGCACCATGCATGCACCACACGTTCCCACCCAGGGGCAATTTAGCAAAGCCAATCCACCTACCAACAGTTTTTAAAGAGGTGGGAGGAAACTGGAGGAAACCCATATGACATGGGGAGAACATGCCAAACTCCAGATAGACAGTAACCAGAGCTCAGGATCAAACCAGGGTCCCAAAAACAACACAACTGGTCTGGGGCAAATTGAGATATGGTGGACATCCACACAAGATATTCTGGTGGTTCATTTTAAATTCAGCTTGCCTCTTTCTCCAAGCGGCACAGGTTTCTGACTTGACAGAGAGGAAGCACAGACAGTCTAGCTCCCTATATTTGCTCTGGAGATCCTGAGTCAAGAACCATTCACGACCAGGCCCAAACCAAAATCTAGGCTATGAATTCTGGCAACGTCTGCATGCACAGAACTGCACTATGCAACACCCAAAAAAAAACAAAAAAAAAAAACAAACCAACAACCCGACGGAGGTTTCAGAGGCAGGCTGTGATCATCAAGCAATTCATGGCAACATGGTACTTTTACTCCACATCATTATGATGGACATAGAGACACAGAGGTGAAGGTGAAGGTACACGTGACGCTGTAGACAAATGTTTCAAAACAAAAGGACTTACAACAGAAATGAAAACAGAAGCAAATCGAAAACAAAATGTACAGATGACAAGGAGAGGGTGACATTTTAAAAGCAGACATGAACCCGTTGAGCATCTCAGGGTTGATCAACCAGGCTTTTTTGCTATCAGGAAAGAATATATAACTATTTTTTTTGTGCAGCTACATAAGTTTTATACATTGTTTGGTATAGCTAGCTCAACCTACAAGCCAAAAAGGTTAAACTGAGAATTTCCCAATTTCATTGTAACTTTGGCTTGAGGCAAATAAACTTACTTTTAATGATACGTTCAGTGGTCGACTGTTTTTCTTTCGGCTCTTTGGTCGACATCTTCGCTTTGACCGCCTTGTTTTTGTATTTTTTCCTGTATTTTCTTGAGATTTAGGTAATTATGCTAATGAATTTTCCCACGAAGTGAAGTGAAGTGAAGTGAAGTGAGAGTGCTCTGATATCCAGCTGTTCCCTTTGCTTCAATTGTTCAAAAAAAAAAAAAAAAAAAAAACAGTGTTGATTAAAAAAAACAGAGATGCAGTCAGCAAAGCGCCCAAGTCCAGAAGACACGTGACAGGAGCATTGTAATTAGTCAACAGATTAATTAGCAATCTGATTGCTATAGTAACGAGTTGTTTTTTCGCGGGAAAACTAGTGTCACTGGAAGCCGGGTCTTTACCCCAGATGTCATTAATGCACTTTGCAAGACAACAGCGTTATTTTAGGTTTAAACTCCAGCTCCAGCTCTCTGCGGACAATAAGCAACAAGATGATTAGGCTCAGTACGCGGTCTTGAACGTTAATCCGATTTTCCACTTTTTTTTTTCTTCTCCAGTCAGAATCTCAAACTCGCGCAGAAACTCCTCTCTCTCTCTCTCTCTCTCTCTCTCTCTCTCAGCGCCGGTTTAATGTTTCTCACACGTACACGTTGAGGGTCAATAAACAGCAGGTCCAGATATCCCCTCCTCCCACTCGGCGCTGACCGTGTGTGCCTATAGCTCTGGCTCGTCCCTCCCAGCTCCCCTCAGATTAAAGACGCTTATCGCAACATGGCGGAGTCGGAGCTCCCGACGTCATGACGTCGCCGTGACGCGTCAACGTTCACACCAGCTAGCAGAGAGCTAATACAGACCCCGCGTTCCAAACGGATTCTTACTGACTACACAAGTGCACTACTTAGAACGTAACCAAGCCGCCTCCTACGCCCTACCTAGTGGACTTTATATGCCACAGTGGACCGTTTTGTTTTGTTTTGTTTTTTACCTCAGCCACAGGCAATCTTGAGGTAAGTCACTAGCAGAAGGGATTCTCTGTTTAAAAAAAAAACACACACAAAAAGCGTTTTATTATCCAACATTTCTGATAAGAAATGTTTCATAAGTTATATTTTGTGTTCTGGGGAAAAAAAAAAGGACAAAAGTTTGTGTGTTTATAAAAGCGTGCAATATCATTTTCTGACATTTTATATACAGTTGAGGTCAAAAGTTTACATCCCCCTTTCAGAATCTGCAAAATGTTAATTATTTTAACCAAAATAAGAGGGATCATACAAAATGCATGTTATTGTTTATTTAGTGCTGACCTGAATAAGATATTTCACATAAAAGATGGTTACATATAGTCCACAAGAGAAAATAATAGTTGAATTTATAAAAAGTTCACAAATTTACAGCCACTTGATTCTTAATGCTGTGTTGTTACCTGAAGGATCCACAGCTGTGTTTTTTTGTTTAGTGATAGTTGTTCATGAGCTCCTCGTTTGTCCTGAACAGTTAAACCGCCTGCTGTACTTCAGGAAAACCCTTCAGGTCCCACAAATTCTTTGGTTTTCTGTCATTTTTGCGTATTTGAACCCTTTCCAACTATTACAGAAGGTTCAAACGCTCACTGATGCTCCAGAAGGAAAAAACATGCATTAAGAGCCGGGGGGTGAAAACTTTTGAACAGAATGGAGATGTGGTACATTTTTTTCATTTAGTACTGCCCTTCAGAGGCTACAGAAGATAGTTACATGTTTCCCAGAAGACAAAATAAGTTAAATTTACCCTGATCTTCAAATTCAAAATGTTTTCACCCCCCGGCTCTTAATGCATGGTTTTTCCTTCTGGAGCATCAGTGAGCGTCTGAACCTTCTGTAATAGTTGCATACGAGTCCCTCAGTTGTCCTCAGTGTGAAAAGATGGATCTCAAAATCATACATTCATTGTTGGAAAGGGTTCAAATACACAAAAATGCTGGAAAAACCAAAGAATTTGTGGGACCTGGTGGATTTTTCTGAAGAACAGCAGGCAGTTTAACTGTTCAGGACAAACAAGGGACTCATGAACAACTATCACATCTTTTATGTGAAATATCTTATTCAGGTCAGCACTAAATAAACAATAACATGCATTTGGTATGATCCCTCTTATTTTGGTTAAAATAATTAACATTTTGCAGATTCTGAAAGGGGGAAGTAAAGTTTTGACCTCAAATGTATATGCGTAGTTAGCTTTATAGGCTAGCACTTTTAATCTGCACTTAAACAGCGTATATTTCTGTAATAATCTGTTAATAATAGTCTAAAGAGTACAATATGTACTTTAAAGTAAGTTTAATTCTTAAATGTATCACATACATATATTTATTCTACATATTTAATCGATATAACTGCAGTTAGTAGCTGTTTGGGATTTTTTTTTTTACCTCAGCCGCAGACAGTACTGAGGTAAGTAATTAGCATGAAGGATTATCTGTTAAAAAATCTTTTATTATTCAACATTCTGTAAGGATTTTTGATAAAAGCGCTTTCAAAAGTAGAATATTTATTTATTTATTTTTTTAAAACTTAAGTTACCAATTTTCGGAAATGTCCATACATATTTATTTAGCTTATAGTGTGTGTGTGTGTGTGTATATATATATACACATAGTGCTTACTATAGTTCAGTAAGCACTTGACCTCACATTTGTACCTAAACACCTTAAATTTCTATATTTCCGTGTTAATAATAACCCAAACAGTACAATTTATACAATAAGTATAAATTCTTTACGTTTTATATTTTTATGTACGTATATTCAGTTCAGTGTAATGGCATATAGTTTAACTGTAGAAATGTGCTAGATGTTAGCAGACATGTTGTACAATTCATATGTAATTTAACTACAGAGATAGATAGACAGATACACACACACACACACACACACACAGGAAGTATATATTACCACACACGGAATAAATGTTATTTGTGCCCACAAGGAGGCGCCACATTCACCCTGCTGGGGAAAAAAATCAAAATTAAAAAATCAGCTTGCTCTGACCAGCTACCAGTTGCCCAAAAACAGGCTGAGCTGATCAAACTGGTAGGCCATCTTTGCCAGCTTGTAAGTCCTGGTAGGAAAAAAGTAAACAATTACTGCTACATGATAGACAAGTTGCCTGTAATAACACAACAGTCAGGCAATTAGAAAATACAAACATTTGTTTAATCCAGTAATCGGGAAAGAGGAAAATAACTTGGCTGGCACAGATGGTCTACCAGTTTGACCAGCTCAGCCTGTTTCGACAGGTGGTCAGGCCAAGCTGGATATTTTCAGCAGGGCATTGTTTTGAGTGGTTATGTTAAAGGTGCCATATGAATATGAACTGATATGTTCAAAAATCAAAGCAAAAATCATGTCCAGATGAAAAGCATTACAATGGATAGAGCAACAGGACTGTCCAATACCATTCTTTTACCATATTCTTTATTATCCTTAAAATAGACATGGATCAATCCGACAACTTTTACTCATTTCCCAAACAAACAATACGACAATCTAATACAATAAAATGATCAGTATATTTTACATTAGGAGTGTACAGATGACTGTGGTCAAGCAGCCATGTTAGATCATCATCAACCAAAAATAACCATGTACAAAAGTACACAAACTCACATGCTTGGGAAATGCTGGCTCTTTTAATAATGGATATGTCAGCGTTTCCTTGCGATTAAGACCGCTGATCAATCCTTTCCAAGCATGAAGTGCACCGAATAACCTTAAACAACATCGTGATAAGCGCTGGCATAAAAACTTGAGCCAGGTTGCTCTGGAGGAACAGAATGGCACCATGATCACAAATGAAAGCTGAGCTGCTCTCATCTGTCTACATAAGTATGAAACAGTGTACTGTTGAACATGTTTGACATTTAAGACCACTAGGCACTTTTAATTCCTGCATTTAACTGGTATCTTAGGGCACCGGTTCCTATGTCTTAGGGCAAGACAGCTGATCTAGGGTCAGGTCTATAGAACCACAGCTATTAGAACACATGGATTCACATTAGGACTTTTCAGCATAGTATTGCATATACCACAGGTTCCCAACCCTGGTCTTGGAGTACCCCCTGCACATTTTAGTGTTTTGCCTGTTCCCAACACACCGGATTCAACTCAAGAGCTAATTAACAGCCCTTAAGTGGAAGTGAGTGTGTTAAGAGCAGGGAAAACACTGAAATTTGCAAACAGGACCAGGGTTAGGAACCTGTGGCATAAATATATATACACGAGTTCAACCCCAAGTTGTGTGAATGTAGACATGACCAAAACCATACAGCATGGAGTATGATAATCTCAGCATATAAGGACACTTGTAATTATACACTTGATGGCATGCGGAAGCAAAAGTGACACTCAGAGCCTGGGATTTTCAGAGATCTTGAGTTATGGATTACAGGTTTGAAGAGACCACAGTGGTGTCCAACCTTGCAGGCATTAGATGGCTACTGCAAGTTATTTCACAGTAGAGGTGTGCATTGGGAAATTTGCAGGAGCTGACTGTTTTTACTTTAATGAGGTGGTATGAAATGAAGCTCAGAAGACAAAGAAAGGCTGTACTGGACACGGTTCCTAGTTGAGTGTTGTGTAACATGTTTACTGCCTTAATTCATCTTCAGTAAATGGTTTGTCTAGGTTCACTGTTGTTTACATTACTAATCTGCGTCTATTTTGGGAAATAGAACCAATTGAACTTATTAGAAAATATTGCGGGCATGTACAAACAAAAATAATTGCAGGCGCAGATGGGCTTTAAAAAAAAAAAAAAAAAACATGCACACACAAACATCGAAAAGATTAATTTAGTCTTACAAATCAATGCTAGTATGGCTGTAAATGAAAGCTGCAAGCTTTATATTTACTATTTTTTTTATGTTTAATATTTTCCTAAATGTAATTAATATTCAATTTAAATTAAAGCAAGCACTTGCGCACCACCTTTATTACCAGAAATCAAAAGTTTGCACATTAATATGTATTCTACAAATAATTAACAAGTAAATAATGAACATGTCAACTTGTTAGCTTTTCAGTGTTAGTACATAATAAGACAGTGCAAGAAACTCACTTCTCTCAAAGTGACGGTGAGTGATTCATCCCAGTATGCACCATAATTCACCAAATTTGTACCTGTTCAATGCTTAATTTTCTTACAGAGTGCTGGTCTGTCTCCCATCACTATGGATATACTCAGTTCTGTCCTTCCTCCCTTACATTAGGACTGCTGCTGAATGTAGATTAATGAGATGGTTTGGTCAAAAACTTGCCAATTTTTGGTGTCCATTCAACCATGCAAACTTGTTTGGCCAAAGTATCCCTTTAAGCCTCGCCTTGAACTGAAAGACGCCGTTAATCAGGATCTGCCAGTAGAGGGCTAAGTCTCAAACATGAATCGGACCGTTAGTAGGATTATCATCACCATGGCAAACACGCGTTCAGACCAATGCGTTCCACTGACACCATAATAATCGTAATCATTACTTATAATCTACCTGGATACTGCTGCTTTCAACTTCGGTCAAGCACCCAGACTAGAACTGAATCTGGTAAGTCTTTGGCTACATGTTGGGGCATATAACCTGGGATGTAAAAGAAAAAAAATGGTTTTAAGTCTCATAATCATGCTACACAGTTCGGTCTCTGTTTGCATAGGCTTTATCGTCATCACCACTATCAGTGTTGAATCAAATTTTTTCCAGATATGAAATGTTTGAAGAAACAAAAAGTTGAGAGGTTACATAAAATTGCCAAGATACGCAAACCGAAACACAAAGCTCGACCATATCAGCTTGCATCTGATTTCCAGTGGGCTCCTAGCAGACTGGAGTTGACAGCAACAAGAAACAAATTTATACCCAACACAACCAAGGGATGCACAAAGTCAGGAGTGAGATGCAAGCTAGCCAGACATCTTGTTTTAGATCCCAATGCCAGAAGAACAAAAGTCTAAAGTGCGAATTAAAACAAAGGTACCATTGCTGACGCTACTTTTTAAACTGTAGAAATGTCTAGACAACCCCCATTTAAACAGACATCCAGCATGTCCGCGCGCGATATTCTTAGGAAGGAGGACCTTCAGAAAGGCACAGCTGGACATCCAGTGCATAGATTATTCCTTCCCAAGTGGATGAAAGAGTCGGAAGATCACTGTAAGATGAAGCCCGGTTGAGGAGCCATCCGAGGGGCAGATCTCTGTGGCACTGGTGGGGGGTACTGTGGCATGCAGAGAGACGGGTACCCAGGCTGGGGTTGTCTCACTCGGGGTGGGATCGGTGGGTAAGGGGCAGCAGGGTAGGCCAACACTGGAGCTGGCTGAGACTGAGCATTGAGATTTTTGATGGGGGGAAGCGGAGGGGCTCGTCTGGGCTGTGGGACTGGGGCACTGTCAGGCTCTCTCTGGAGGGGAGCAGGTGTGGAGACTGGTTCAGTTTGACGAGGAACCTGGACAACTGCGGGCGATTTCAGCACCAGTTCCTGTAGCTTCTCGATCTTCACCCTCCGCATGTGAGCCAATTTGCGCTTGCTCTGGTACTCGTCAATAAAGCCATCGAGGGGTACAGCGCCATCAAGGAAAGAGTCAGCCATATTCTGTTTAAGGAGGAAAGGGATTAAGTAAATGTCAATATGTCACTATTCAGCACTCACAATACTGCCATTATGAACAGTTCAAAATACAATAATAATAATAATAATAATAAAAAACTTTATTTTATATAGCGCCTTTAAAAAGGCCTCTCAAGGCGCATTACATAAGAGTATATGAACATATATAACTAATAGTAATAACAATAATAATAAGGAGCGGAGATCACGTTTTGGGGTGTAATAGGCTAAAAGCTCGGTCAAATACTGGGGAGCCAAGCCATGTAATGCCTTTTAAGTAAGCATAAAAAATTTTAAAATCTACACAAAACCTGACAGGGAGCCAGTGCAAGGATTCCAAAATAGGAGTGATGTGATCACTTGTCCTGGACCTAGGCAGGATTCTAGCTGCAGAATGACAAATCTAAAAATCTAAGCAAGTATTTTCATTACTGTTTTAGTTAAGGTAATTATCCTTAGCTAACACATACATGTACTTCACAAATTAGCTAACTAACTATTTTTAAGCTCACTTTTCCACAAAAGAGCTACATTTTTCTTGGCAAACAATTCTTATGAACAACGAACAACATGATAAGAAACTATCACGAATTTATATAACCGTACAACAATCATATCAGCGTAAATGGCCATTACAGTGAGAGCAGGCTTTCCATGCAGTTTAGGAAACGCGGTCGGTAGTGACACGTTATCTAGGCCATTAAACCCCCTGGCCGTAAGAAGAGTCTAATGGCTGAAAAAATGCCAAAGACTGTTAAATGATCCTGTGACGGTTATACATCCAGCCCTTAAATCATGAGAAAACAGAGAATTTGGACCGGTGCTGAACACCCGCAAGGCTCATGTGATAAATGGTGGGTGGAAGTGGTTACCTCTGTTTCTTCCTCAATTTTGGCTCCTTCTGTCTGCAACAATGCCAGCAATGTGTCCAAGGATGTGTTGCCAGACTTGTGGTCTGTGAGCAGAAAAAAGGAAACACAAATTATATTTCCCATCATCAACAACGAGAGTATACCAAAGAGCAGTTATGGAGCATAATGGAATTATGGTTCATGGTTCAAAACCCCATGAAGGAGACACTAAAATCTAGTCTGTCTGGATTTCAAGACGAGGATGAGGTCTATAACGTGATTCAGCATGTACTGTGTGAGGTTTGTGCTGTTCCGAAGTTGCCTAATCGAGCCTGAGGAGCAGTGATGGACCAGCAACAAAGCCCAAGGTGCTGCTCAGGTTTCTGCGTAGACAGTTACATCTAAACCACAGGTCAATGACACAACACAGCTAAGTTTCTGATGCATGTCTACAGAGCCCTTAATGGAATAAAAGGCCTAAGGGCTAAAAAGAGCAGCCCTTAAATATTAAATGATAGTCAGTCAGATAATCAGTGACCTTGTTCGTCCCTCAGTTAGAAGTTTTTATAAGCTTGGTATTCTTGATCAGTTAGCCAGAAAGTGGTATAATGATGTTCAAAAAGCATAAAACAATGAATATCTTTGTCTGTTAGCGGACAAAAGAAATAGTGTTGTGTCGTACGTAATCAAATTGTGGGCAAGATCGGATACCACATTCTCCTACAGAAATCTTTAACTTGAAATTCTGAAATGGACTAGCTGAAATCAAATTGGTATAACATTTTCTGCACACAGCAGAAAAAACAGATTGGCTGGACCAAGATCCTCCTCCTCCTCCTCCTCCAGGCAAACAGAAGAACTCGTGAATTTCTTTGGATATCCGGGAAGGGATTTCCCACTCCCAGCTGCCCGAGTCAGTGGCTATAATCTATTGCTGAATGAAAATGACCTACTTTTAATGGATTAATAAACTGAGGAGAGACAAAGAAAGCACGTCTGCGAGGTGGATGGATTTTTCCCTCTTTGGATAGATAAGTTATAATTTAATAACCACAGCAACATTTAGACTTTTCCTTGTTCTTTAGCAGGTATGTAAAATAATAAAGCACTGACCTTCTGTATATTAAACTGGTGCTTGGACAACATTAAATCCAAGGTGCTTTTTCTACATAAAGATCTGTGAGGGCAGGATTAAATTCAAACTACCACAGCTCTTGCTGACTGAAGTCAGAACTAACACATGAGTCACTACAGGTAAAGTTCAACTAGGCAACTTAACAGTTCCTTCCTTTTGCTTACCCTCCTACAAGAGCACTTGAAGATGACTTAGTGGTGTGAAGTGGCTGAATGGTGTTAAAAAATATTTCCTTGGAAAGGCACAGATTTCAAATGAGACGACTATTTGCCTGTAGCCAAACGAGTTTCGGTTTCTGCTGTATGTGTTTTAAAGTATGTAAAGTCTCTGCTGACTCTTTTTTTGTAGGATTCACAGAATGAGTGGGCCTGCTTTGCTTAGAACAGCAGACTAAATCTATTCCATAAAGACCTTCGCAGGAATTGAGTAGACTGGGTAAGTCAATGTACACAAAAGGACCCTAACTTACCATTTAAACCCTGTTTACTCATGGAGGAAAACTGCTGGTACACAAATCAAGATCTTTTTAATGTGGAAACCCTCTTGTTCATAAAGCAGCTAAAAATAACGACCATATATGAATGTAATTAGCTAATCTGCATAGTAATGCACAACACAGCTATAACACAGCTTACTGGCTGAAGACCCAGGCTACAAGTGTCAATGCACATGGTTGCACATGGTGGATCCAAACACCACAATCAACTGTTTACTTCCTCTCCAGTGGTGCTCATGGTATTCACTGAGTAGCCATTTTATCATATACACCTACAGTCAACATTAGATTTATTGGCATCTTGATAAAAATGAGCAAAAATTAGTATTTATACTAATAAGTAGTATTTATTTATCTATTTATTTACTTATTTGTTTATTTTTATACACTTGAGGATCTTGGACTCCATTTGTCCATGCAATATATTATAAGCGCCTTTATATTCTTGCATTTATGAATGTAGAACGCCGATTTTGTAATCCTGCAACCATTTCTTGTATGATTTGGATGTATCTTTGGGGTTGTTTTCTTGTTGAAAGATCCAACTACAGCCAAGTCATAACCTTCTGTCAAAGGTAACCAGGGCTAAAATATGCTGATATTCATAACAGAATTAATGGCGCTGTCCAACTTCACAAGCTGTACAAGGAAACAGGCTTTATAATTACAACGTGACCTTTATGGAGCTGTGCCTTATGAAAGGACCAAAAAGTGTAGGTACATGTACCTGTATCGTGTAAAGCCAGAGCCAGGTTTGATAGTGTACATAAGGAAGAAAAGCAACTTTTTTTTTTTTTACTTATTAAAGAACAATATTCTCTCTTTTTTTTTTAACACATAATTTGTATCCATTTACGGTTACTTTTCATGTCGTGGGAACGCGAAATGACGGCAAGACACGTTAGTTCCTGTTAATACCGGCTATAAACATTATCAGATATATTCCCTCACAGCACAAACTCCTCTGTCCTGAACACTTTCCTGTATCAGAAAATTAACAGCTTTACCTCTGACTGTTACAAAGCACTGACACTGGAGACTCCTTCCAAAGAAGTTAAGTAAAAGCCTCCCTTACAGAAAACTTGACCGTGTCAACAATTACACGCGGGTTTTAAAAATCTGTTTGTGGTGCGGCAACAATGCATGTCCCAGTGTATTAGCCATTACCATAGATATGTTACCAAGAGTAACATATTAGAACAAGCACATTAATATAAACCTGATTGCAGTTGCACTATTGTCAGAGATGCTGTTATAGAAAATTAATCAATCCAACATCTTCTGACCAAATCGAATCTAGCACTGTGGTATAAAAGTGTTTAATCATTTGATTGTGCCTGCAAAAATAAAAGACACCAAAAAGATATGCAGTATAGTAAGATCTCTGTACACTTTAAATGACACTGTTAAACTATACAGCAGATTCTCTCCTGGATTAATAACTGCATATAAGGGGAGAATCTGCTGTATAGTTTGACATCCCAAAAGCCAAAAGGATAGAAAGAGACATGGAAAAATGTGATCTGTGCTTAAGCTGAAAACAAATCCGTCTTGTATCTGGATCTGCAATTAGAGGCCAGACTGAAAACAGGAGGACGGTGTTTCAGCAGGCTGTTTGGAGCGAGCCGACTAGCAACGGCTGGGTCACGCGGGTAATCGGTGGTGGCTTTCTTCATTCATAATATACACACGCAGTATGCCGGGGTGTGGTGCGGAGCTGAATACGACTCCCTGAACTCTAACCTCTAGAGAATCTCGGATCCTGAGTCAGATCGGCTATCAAATGCCTCCTGATGTCCCGCGATTGGAAAACACAAAGGCAGAAAGACGAGAGGTTTTGTGAATTAGTGGTAAAGCCAGTAGAACCAGTTGGACTCACTGACATTATATTACTGAAATGGATGATTTGAGCTGAAATGAAAATAGCCGTAAGAAATTGCAACATATATAAACATTTGCATAATTTCTGCTTTAGGTACAAACTTTGTTATAGATGTTTATTTTTTGACTTCTACATTATTGATTCAGTACAAAAACCATTTTAGATTCCAAACATTAGTTTTCCAGGACAAAATGAAACGTTACAGAAAAATGTTTGTACGTCAGTAAAGAAAGCAGCAGATGACATAAGAGACACTTTTCAGATAAAAACAGAATGAAGGCTGCTGGGTTTCGCTGCAGAAATAAGAAGCGAGTCGACAGTCAAAGTCTCCAGAAGAACTGCGGCTGCTTCTGCAAGACGCTCAGTAACACTTACAGCTCGTTTCCTTATCAAACTGCACACACTACATCTGAGAAAGTGTTTTATTTTTAATCGAAGGATCGTCACACCAAAAATGGACTTTGTTTCATTGATTACTGTTTACTGCTCTTTATAGTATTTTCATAAATGTAGAATATTTAATTTCATCATTTTTGAAAGCATCTTTGCTCTACAGCATTTATTTGCATGTGCCTGAGACTTTTGCACAGAACTTACTTGAAACTTTCTGAAAATAACACTCAAGCCGTATTTGCGGTGTCTGCCATACAGTCGGCTTTACATTAACACGGCACGAGCGAGTTTCAGGCAAGCCTAAATATTTGCGCCGCCCACAAGGCAAATTTCACATTATTCTATCATGAATTATTTACAGAAAACTATAATCACTTTGTGGGCTGTGGAAATATAAAGTAAGACTTTATATCAGCTGTAGCTTAATGGCCAATTAGAACTGAGCTCATTACAGTCATTCCCTCACCAGCCTCTCTCTCTTTTTTCCCCCCTCTCTCTTAAAGTTAGAAAGCAAAAAATGCAGCTTGTCATTTTACAGAGAAACCATAAACCGTGTCAAACGCATCTGTCCGGAAGGCTTTACTGAAGCGGAAAACTTGGTTACCTCTTTATCTCTGAGTCTTGACCCTGGAGACTCTCTTATGAAAGTTGTCACCATATCTTTTTTTTTTTTCCTTTGTTAAATAACAACACAAGTTTTTTTTCATTAATTCATCATCAGTCTTAGATAATGGAAAGCATCCCTGTGAATGAGCTGTTCCTATAAAAACGGTAAGGTATTAGAACGGGCGCATTTGAAGCTGCACTCCTGTCAGAGCTGCTAATGGTGTATGTTAGCAAGCTGAGCAGCTAAGAATTTCACAATGACACCTGCCTTGTGCCCAGTGCTAAATTTCTAATTTCATGAAGAAAATTTAATTGTCACTGCAGATTCGGTAGGAATTTATTATTTTTTTTAAACTAAATGTTATCTAATCCCATTGTTTACTCAAAATTTAGCACATTTTGAACCTTAAAAACTTTAAACCTGTGACAAGCTTTTGAAGATGGGCTTTATTATGGGGTGGTTTCTTAAGACTTTTGGACTTGACTACATTTAAAAAGAGACAGCATGAGAACTGAGACGGTACGAGATGGAAAAACATAAATGAATGGCATGAGTAAGCAATGGAGAGATAAATACTGACAGTGGTGAGTGAACTAACAAGGACACTGAGCAGGTGAGAGGCAGAAACAAGGGGGAAAAAACTTTTTTTTTTTTTTTTTTGGGGTAACTGGAAGGTGTTACATCACCTAGTGTGGACTTGTGAAGCTGGAAGGCCTCGAATTGTTCCTGCAGGCAGCGGTAGCGCTTTGTGAGCTCATTTTTCTGATGGTCTAATCTGGGCTGCAGTATGAGGTTCTGCTCAGCCAGTCCTCGGTTGCTGGCCAGGATCACTTTCTTATTCTGCTGCAACTCCTGCACCTAAACACACACACACACCATATTACAATGCAATCAAATCCCAACAAAGCACTCACTCATCTGAATGCAGCACACAGCAAAAGTGTCACTTTTTCCATACACACATACACAGTGTGAAACAGAGCCTCCAGTCACAGTGCACTGTCCACCTAAAGTAAACCTCAGCATAGGAATGTGCAAACGACAGCACTGACACACAAATAAAATTGAATAAAATTAATCAAATACATTTTACAACAACCCAATGCCAAATAAAATGCTAACCCTCCCAGAAATGGAATCTTCATTCAAAATTGTGTTTGGTTACAGTGGCATTTTCAGTGAACAATTCTGCATCAAGGCTCATAACATCATAATCAGACTTTTATAAAGGCTTACGCACTGAACAAATACCGTATCTCTGATGAATAACACAAAACTTCTTACAGGGGCTGTAAAATCTCTAAAAAAAAATGAATGAAAGAATTTGGTACCATAAGCACAGCGTGGTTGAATTCTCAAATCTGAGCTGTCAGAAGGT
>CM075026.1:1759919-1832452 GCA_037576675.1 Pangasius sanitwongsei | reverse complement strand
GAGGAAGAGATCGGTTACCACAGGCGAACACACTCACACACACTCACACACACTCACACACACTCACACACACTCACCCAGTCCACTACGTCCTTGACGATGCCCAGCCAGTAGTACTTGCTCTGGATGCGGTGCACCGTCTTCTTCTGACCCAGGTGATGGCCGAGCTCGTTAAAGTGACACTCGAGGAAGATCTGACGCTTACGCTCGGCGTCGATCACCACCTCACGCTTCTCCTCCTTCTTCATCCCCACGTAGTACAGCCGCCCGTCTGCAGAGAGAGAGAGAGAGAGAGAGAGAGAGAGAGAGAGAGAGAGAGACGGTTTTACCCTTCAGATTCCTACCGCTACAGAAACACACTACACATAGCTGATGGAGAGATTACATCCTGTTTACTCACAGACTGAGAGAAAGAGAAACAGACAATGAGGATGACAAACAGAGAGATAATCAGAGACAGACAGGCATCTGTCTTCCTTTCTGTCTGCTTGTCTATCCATCTACATTTTGTATCACAGAAAAGCTGTCAGATGTAGACAGACGCATACACAGACAGCCAGCTAGATAAACACACAGGCAGACAGCTGGGTAGGCTGACAGACATAAAGGCAGGCAACAGACAGATAGACAGATAGACAGACAGAGAGACAGATAGACATGCTGACAAACATAAAGGCAGACAGACAGGCACGTAGGCTCACAGAGAGACAGGCAGATAGACAGAAAAATAGACACACAGGCAAACTGACAGACAGGCAAATAGGCTGAAAGACAGACAGATGGGTAGGCAGAAGGCAGATAAGCAAACTGACAGATAGAAAAACAAATAGGCAGACAGACAGGTAGACAAATGGAAAGGCTAACAGGCAGACAGACACACACACACACAGGTAGGTAGATAAACAGACAGGTAAATAGACAGACAGACAGACAGACACACACACAGGTAGATAGACAGACAGACAGACAGACACAGACAGACAGACAGGTAGGTAGGTAGGTAGGTAAGTAGGTAGGTAGGTAGGTAGACAGACAGGTACAGAGGTGTTCCTGAGCCCTATGTTCTACAGTATAGATTATAGATTATATGTAGTATGTGTCACGCGCGATGCTGAAGACCTGCGCCGCGGTGTGACTCAGTGAGTGAGCGAGTTGCGCGCGCGCTCACCGTCGATGATGAATTTCTGCGCGTATCGCTTCAGGTTCTTCTTGCGGATGGGGTTCATGGCGTGCGGGTAGCAGCCTTCAGCCACCAGCGTGTAAATGTCGCCCAGACGGCTGGAGCTCGACTCCACCACCTCCTCCTCGGCTACCTGAAGCGAGTCCACACTCAGCATCGCGCCTCCGGCACCAGAGCCTCAGCATTACACACGAAAAACAAACAAACAAACAAACAAACAAAAACCGCCAGCTACATTCCGCCTGGCAGAACCGTTACAACGGAACCCACACAGGCGGACCACATAGAGGGACGGACCAGGAAGTACAGCGGCTCGATCCCTAATCACCGCTTTGGGGTTATAAAAGTGCACTATGTGGCGTGTAGAAGCCGTTATTTAATGCCCTAGCTAGTGCACTTAAACAGGAAACAGTGCTATATTTGGGATTCTGCAATAAAACATATTAAATGAAACGTTTACTAACCGCGTTTGTAAATTAAATAAAATAGAAGACATTCGATTAACAAAACTCAATAAAACAATAAATTATACTGACAAATACTTTTCTATTATTTCTAAATTACTCCTAAATTATTGCGATTATATTTCCGTCCGGACACATTAAGCTGGCGGACCAAAACAAACCAGTTTTCGGTGAATTTAGTTACAACTGCTTTTAACCTGGAAATTATTATTATTTTTAAACCAATAAGCAAATATTTATTATCCTGCGGTTACCATTTGCACTTTTTGTAGGTTATCACGTATAAAATGCGTTCAAATGTGTCTGCGTTATAACATTTACTAGCATTTAAGCTAGTTTTGTTGACATAAGGCGCATTAAGCACATTAACACTGCCATGATGCAGAAGTTCCGCACGTGCAGCTGCTACTACACGGATAACATTTTTCTGGAGCAGTACAAGCTCCATGTGCGCTTCATCTCAGAGGAGCAGTTTAAAACGGACTATCAACACGTAAGTGAGAGCAAAACAGATCTCTGTGACGTTATATTGTAACACTTAAAGATTGTCAAGGATCTGGATATTATGGCTCTTCAGGGATCTGTTTTCATTCCCATTCCAGATCATCAGCTTACAACTTAATTCAGATTCTCATGTTACTTAGAATTTAAACACTTGATCATCACTTGTTCTACACCCATTCTAGATCCTTAGGTTACTCATAATTCATGTTGTAGATCCTTTAGTCACATGTTTTATTCCCATTTTAGATTCTCTGTGTTGTGAGATTCATAATAATTCACATTGTTGAAGTTCTGTTATATTTCACATGCTTGATCTTCAGGTTGCTTGTTCTACTCCTCTTCTAGATCCTCAACTCATTTGTTCTGTTCCCATTGTAAAGTATCTGAATTTTTAAATTAATTTATTTTTTTAAGATTTTTTTTTTCTCCAGAATTCTGTAATTTATAATAATTCAGATTCTAGGTCATTAAGCTACTATTTTCTGTTCCCATTTTAAATACTCCCATCGCTATTAACATTAATGAACCATATTCTAGATCCTCTGAGTTTTAATATAATTTTGATTTATAATAATTCACATTCTTGATCTCTAGTTTGATTTTTCTATTCCCATTGTAAACACTCCTGTCTCTAATAATTCACATTGTAGTGAATTCAGATTCCTCAGGTTCCTCAGTTGTTTTATTTTGGGTTTGTAATTATTTGTATTCTAGATCTTTCAGATCGCTAGGTATTTGGTCTCATCCCCATTCTAGATTATTAGGTTACAAATAATTCAGATTCTCATGTTACTTAGAAGTCACATACTTGATCCATCAGATCACTTGTTCTGCTACTATTCTAGATCCTCAGGTTAATAATAATTCCTATTCACATTCCAGATCCCCTCGGCCACTTGTTCCATTCTTATTTTAGATTTCAGGTTTATAATAATTCACATGCTTTATCCTGAGGTTTATAAAATAAGTTATTTTCTGCATCCTGAGGTTTATAATAATTCACATTCTGCATCCTGAAGTTTATAATAATTCACATTCTGGATACCGAGGTTTAAATAATTCACATTCTGCATCCTGAGGTTTATGAAATAATTCACATTCTGCATCCTGAGGTTTATAATAATTCACATACGGTTCCTATTTGAGATTGTGTGGTTACTAGTAATTCACATTCTAGATCGAGAATATTTCAAATTAATAAATCACAGTCTGCATCCTCAAGCTTCTAATAGTTAACATTCCTGACGCTCGTGTCTCTGGTTCCGATCCTGTTCTAGATCCTCCGGTCTCTGGGTTGTGCCACTGACGCTGAGTACGATGCTGTTCTTGAAAAAGTGAGTCAATTCTGGAATTTTGTCCTCTAATCATGAAATATTTTATTATACACATGTAAGCAGAGCAAAGACAAAAGTAAGGAATAAAACACAACAGGACATGCTGTTAAAGGGAAATAATTAACAGCCGAGTTTTTTTTAGCACATCCTGAAGTGTTTTATTCCTCTTACACCACAGCAATTTGCCAACCCTAATCATCTTTATTCATTAAAGAACTGCACGTTGTACTATTTATGCGTTTCTGGTTACGTTTAATGTTGAGGAACGTTAACGTCCACGAACACAAGTTAGTCTCTGTTAACATGTATGTTAAGGCAGCTGTACATACATGTATAGCCTCTATTTTTTTTCTCTCTCTCTCTCTTGAGGTTAACAATGTGACCCTGAGAGCTGCTGTTGTAGAAAATGAATCAAAAACCAATCAGATCTGAGAACTTAACAGCGCCGTGGTTTAATCGATATTAACGTTGTCGCATGACCTCGCAGATCCACGCTGAAGTCGAGAGGCGCCGGAATCTCGCGGCACAATCAGCAGAGAGACAATCAATCATCAGGGAGACTTACAGACCCCTCCATCAGCACGTCTACCACCTACAGGTACAGACCTCGCACCGGAATTCCATTCTGACTGCAGTGACGTGAAGTTGCGTGTTGTTTCTCCTGCGCAGGAAACGTTCTTGGCCCCCGAGTTTTTAAAAATAGTGAAATACTGTCGTGAAGACGGCGCCGGTGAAGAGGGAGTACTGGAGCTCATCACCGCAGAGGCTGGTATGATTTTATTCCTCTGTAGCTAATCCAGCTTAGTTGAGTGCAAAAGTTTGCACCCCCCATAATTTTCAGAGTATATAAAAGGGGGTGGAGGGAGTTATAAAGAAAGATATTTATACTGCATTCAGAAAAGGAAGTGAAAACTCGTAAACTGTTATCATTTACATTGTTCACTATTAATATCCTAATACTCCTACACACACTTGTGATAACGAAGGAACATCTACGAAACACAAAATACTGTATATTTTGTCCCAAGGGTGTGAAAACTTTTGCACTCAAGTACTTATTTTTTCCTATACAGTTTATTCTAATTGTGCATTTACACTGATTCATAGCAGCATCAATATTAACTGAAGACACAATCTGTGTAAGTGTGTGTGTGTTTTTCTCTCTTGATGCTGCTACGAATATGATAACATTCTTGACCTTGTGGAGACATTTCCTCATCTCCACGAGACAACTGCAGCATTTATTTAAAAAAAAAAAAAAAAAACTAAGAGTGAACAGGTTTCCTTCTGGTTGCTGAGTTTAAGGTTAGAGTTAGGTTTGAGTTTAAGCACAGCATTAATTATGTCAGTGGAAGGTCCTCGCAAGGATAGTAAGACGTGTGTGTGTGTGTGTGTGTGTGTGTGTGTGCGCACCTTTGCAGCACCAAGGGTGTATCGTTTTCCAGTGTTCACGCAGGATTTCTGCAAGGAGCTGGTAGAAGAGCTGGAGCATTTCGAGCGGTCCGAGGCGCCGAAGGGTCGACCGAACACCATGAACAACTACGGGGTATTTACTCTACAACCTCATGCAGATACATCAATCCTCAACCAATCCTGCTCCGTCCAGTTCGCACATGGCCTGTAACAATCGTACTGTTAACCGAGTTGCCAGTTTATTAGGTACACCTGCCTTCTAGCTACACTCAGTGGCCATTTTATCAACTAAACCTGCCATATAGTTATATAATTACTGATTATAGCCCATGTGTTGCTCTGTATAGTGTATAATCCCCCTGTACTTAATAGACCAGCAATTCATTGTATATCGAATCAGCAAATATAGACACAAGTATTCTAAGGTGTAGACACACAATTCAATCATCGCAGGCTTTGACATATCACATAGTCACATGATAGTGTTCTGTAGCAGAGATCGTCAAGTGGTGAACCGCAATCCTGATACAGACGCGGCAAAGTATTAAAAAAAAAAAAAAAACAGCTGTAGTTTATTGACTCTAGTTTTCTAAACTTCAACCTTCACAGCTTCTGTAGCAGATTCTCTGATATGGTTCATCCAATCACATACATCTGTATAAATTCTTTAGCTGAAGGAAGTTCATCAGACCAGAGACTAGATACAGGGCTAGAGTCAGAAAGGGGAGGAAATTTTATATTTTTTTTTAACGTCTCTGGGCTTTTTAGCAAAACGACGACAAACCGAAGTTGAAGATGAAAACAGAATGCTTAAAGATGATTGGATGGAGGATCCCATCAGCTCAGATGTATTTCATCTGTTCAGAGTCCACGGCTGTAGTCAAAAGTGGTTTACAAACAAAACAAAACCTAGCCATTTCAAATTGTCTTATTTATGTATAAATAGAAACTAATCATTAATGGCTAAGAATTAAAAGGCGACTGTTGTCATCATTCAGTCGTTTTCGCTGCTTATTCACACCTTTTGTAAGCAAGGAGTTTTATGCAGCTGATTTACACTTTTTAGTTGAATACCCCTGATCTATAAGAACCAATGAATCTCCTCAGTCACGTGACGAAACATCTTAAAGCGACAGGTGAAATGAAATGTACAGAATGTTGCCTTTACCTCGAATGTAGTCGATCAGCTAAGATGTGTTTAGTAAGCAAAACTTCCACTCGCCTCAAAAGACTGGCTCAGGATCACCATTTATACATTAAAATAGCAGTGAAAAGTTACTGAAAATACTGTTTTAGGCCACGCCTCCTGTATGAGTCTGATTCTGGCTTGGAGTGACGTCAAACTTCCTCTGTGCTGAGAAAGAAAGTGATTCATTTTCAAGATTTGATGTCCTTTTGTACCTTTTCCTACATAACAGTGTGTCCGAGACCACATCAGACCACATCATCTGTTAGAGATTTAGACATGCAGTTTGTACGCTACTAAACTGGAGGCTAATAAATGAAGCTCAAACACCAAATACTGCTACATTTGGGAGAAAGTGTTGGCCAAGTGAGCTTTGCACTCTGTCCCCTCACAGATCCTCCTGAACGAGCTGGGGTTTGACGAGGGTTTGATTGCTCCACTCAGAGAGCTGTACCTGAAGCCCCTCAGCTCGCTGCTGTACCCGGACTGCGGAGGGAAATGGCTGGACAGCCACAAGGCCTTCGCCGTGAAATACACACTGAATGAAGACCTGGACCTCAGTTACCACTACGACAACTCCGAGGTCACGCTGAACGTCTCGCTCGGGAAAGACTTCACTGACGGAAACCTGTATTTCGGGGACATGAGACAGGTGAACAACCTTTCCCAAAAAAAAAAAAAAAAAAGAGAGAGAGAGAGAAAACACTAAGATGACCTTTACGTAAGCCATTTATTTTAGAATTACACATTTTCCAAAGACTTTTTTTTTTTCCTGGACAGATAGAGGATTAAGAGTTTACACAGTGCACACTCAGCTCTTTAGATGTATGTGTACACTTACATATATATGTGTGTGTGTGTGTGTGTGTGTATGTGTGATGCAGGTGCCCCTGAGCGAGACGGAGTGTGTGGAAGTGGAGCACCGTGTAGCCGAGGCCGTGCTCCACCGCGGCCAGCACATGCACGGTGCTCTGCCCATCTCGTCAGGGTGCCGCTGGAACCTGGTGCTGTGGATGCGAGCGTCACGTCAAAGGAACCGCCTCTGCCCCATGTGCAATCGAGCGCCACGGCTACAGCCTAGTGACGGCTACGGAGACGGATTCACAGAGGACGATACCGGGCTGTGCCTTTTAACATGAAGCTCTTAATGTCTGATAACATTAAAGGAGCAGTTTGTCATTTTTAGTGCCCGAGATAAAAGTTGGAATGAAAACGCAAGCTTTCACCTTCCCACTCGGCCGAATCCACCCTCTGCTGAAACTAGATATATACAGCTCCTTATCTGTTAAGGAAAAGGGTTAGAGCTTTAAGCCGGGGATGGAGCTAATTTCAGGGCCAGAAAAAAAAATGCGTGCATAAAGCCTGCAATGACGCAACTAGTGAGCTGCACTGCATGTTTGTCGTCCACTTGAATGGATCATATCAGATTATATTTTGAATCTAAATTCATAATTAAAAAAAGGTGAAATCTAGTACCTTTCTTTGGTTTGTCCACAAAACATAGTAGCTCCTGATATCACGTTACAGCAGCTCTAAACCATCATTTTCCGCACTGAATTACTGCTTTAACTCTTAATCATGCGAATCGGTTTTAACCAACGCATTATTGAAATAATATGATTATTACAAGTCTTGAAACACTTAAAAAAAAAAAAAAAAATACAAACTGCACCTTTAAAGCCCAGTAAGTCAAAACGTATGAGCTTGAGCTGGATGCTATAATGAGTCAACGTGCC
The DNA here is from genome assembly GCA_037576675.1 of Pangasius sanitwongsei. Lineage (NCBI taxonomy): Eukaryota > Metazoa > Chordata > Actinopteri > Siluriformes > Pangasiidae > Pangasius > Pangasius sanitwongsei. The sequence continues at coordinate 1,824,635 of CM075026.1, read as the reverse complement.
TTTATGTAAACTGCTTGACATGTCACAGTCACACAGTGAAAAAAACAGACCGATTTTCTTTTGCTTTTGTAATACAGATCAACACAGAGAGATACATTTACACACAAAGACTATAAGTGTCCATTTCTGCTAAACTCTTGTGACTTATATAGCGTTTATGTACAAAACCAAGGTATAGAAAGTATAGAAAGTACATGTCACATGGGCTTTCACATTAGAAATGACTCTTGAAGTGAATGTTTTTTTTTTTTTTGGTTGTTTCTTTTCCCTCAGTTTATCCGCTTTGACTTGCATGGAACGTTTGAGGCAGGAAAAGAAAGGAAAAAAGAAATCGTGTCGCTGGTTTCTGTTGCTTGGAAAGATGCAAGAATTAGAAAAAAAGTGGATTTTTTTTTACCCATAATTCTCTACAGTACAACAACAGATTTATCAACAAAACAAACATGCGAACATTACCACAATATCGATTGTACACACACACAAATATAAATGCGTTTATCTAAAATATACTCTGATTTGAAATAAGAACACATTCAGGGTTTTCGCTGCCACTGTACAGTTAAGACGTTTAGACTGTAAGAGTGTAACCTGTCGGTTCCTCACCAGCATCTCTCTTTTTTTCTCTTTCTTAAAGTCATTTTACTGAGAAACTCCTGAAAACTTTCCCGTGACGGAAAACTTACTGATTATTACAAAGCGCTGACACCGGAGACTCTTTCTGTAATAAATAAATAAATAAATGTGTCCATTAAAAAACAAAAAAACTTCATCATATCAACAATTATACACATTTTAGTTCATTTAATTCCTTCTTACTAAACTGTTACTATAGAAACGATAACATATTAAAACAAGCGCATTAATGTAACCCTTTGATTTGCAGCTACGCTACTGTTACAGAAAATGAATCAGCACCTTCTGACCTTGAGCAACAATGGCCTTGAGAGACGTTTTGTTGAAGAAATCTACACGAGATTTCACGATCTCATCTTCGCTAGCTGTGTGTTAACTTACAGTAAATTTAACTAACTAACTCTCCGTACACGTTTCAGAAGAAAAGCCATGATCGTTAAAGGTACTATATAGACTCCTACAACAGACAGTTTCCCTTTCAGGAAAGGTTCCTTGTTTACCGTCCAGAGAACTATTAAGGAACCCTTTTTTTTTTTCTAATGCAGTTAGCTAACAACACACCTTCTTGCCGTTGTTCAAGTTACCTTGAATGCTGCTGTTTATCCATATCAACTGGGTTTGTATGACTTATAAAAGTTAAACAATTATGATTTTGACAAAGTCCTGCTACAGTGTAGTTCTGGATCAAATAAGCCACCACCAGGTAAAACCCTAATTACTCAATCTTATACAATCAGTCAGCATTATTCTCTCAAAAATGGTCAGTGTTATATAATTTGCTATGTTAAAACCACTGAAAAGACACAACTGATTAAAAGTTCTTGTGCTGTATTGTTGCGCTTGATTCTAGAGTACTAGAAAAACTCCAAAAAAATGGACACATTGTCCACTGTCCAAAGTTAGAGGGTGGTCTCGCTGCTCATGTCCCGGTTCCTGTGTCTGAGCTCCGTGTCCGTGTCGTCGTACTCGGACTCCATCTCGATCTTCACCTGCGGGACTGGACACGACACGCCTCGGGTGACGGACATCGCAGGCGACGGCGGGCACGAGATCTTCAAGTGCAGGGTGATGCTGCGCAGTGGCAAGGTCCCGTTATGAGAGGGAGGATGAGGTAATGGCAAAAGGTCAAGGGTCAGCGGTGTGGCACCAACTCTGCAGGCGAAGAATAGCCCTGCGTCCTAATACAGTTTTTAATACTTGCCCTCGGGACTTGGATTTGGACACTTGCAGCACAAGAGAAGGAGTGTTTAGCAGTGCTAGCTAGCAATTTACTTCAGGTAAAATTTATGGGTAATTTCCATCAACTTCATATCAGATCAGCTGTCATGTACATTTAAAAAAAAAAAACAAAAAAAACAGGTCATGTATCTGAGATATTAAGTATTTTAGGATTGCGTATGGTCATCTAACAAACCTAAAGTTTAAACTCAAGCTGTTGGAGCTTTGGAGTGGCCCGTCATTAAATAAGCAAACTTTATCAATGGTAGATTCAAGAAACTACAATGAATTAAAGCTAAAAGATGCCAGATCAGAATTGTGTGGGCGTGTCATATCACATAATAACTAACAGCAGTGTCTCCCCGATAAAGTAAACTACACCTGAAGTGCTAGGAAAGAATGACACTGGTGCTTTTGCAGTGCTTTTTATTTTTACATGTGAGTCATGAATGTTGCGTGATCAGATTAGGCAAGATCAGATTACCCCAGATCACCATTACGAAAAATAACTACTGCAGCAAATCAGTTTAAAAGAAATGGTAAAACTGTAACTAGATGCATTTTTGCTCAGGCGCAAAGAGGCCAAGTGAGCAGTAAAGAAGTCAATTTAGTTTCTGTAATTGGGGTAAAAGAGAAGCTAATGTAAGCAGGAGGCTAATTCTGAGTAGTAGCTTTGCTAGCTGTACTGAATAAAGTCCTACCCAATTTGAATCCTCCACAAGAAAATTAAATAAGTAAGAAGCTTATTTAACACCAAAAATGGTCCAAATGTGACCAATTATACTGAACCCTGAAGTTCTGGTTCATATCTTGCCTGAAATTTGGTCTCGTTAAGGTTAAGATGTGTCTATGATTTAACAGCAAGATTCGGATGAGTTCATCACCATCATTCCACTGTGGTTTGAGGGCCAGATGGACGTGCTAAGTGTGGGCCAGAACTGGGCCATCACTCATTTGCTTTTTGGGAGTAATTATGGTTCTGCTTTAAAAAAAAATGCTTGGAAAACATTATCATCATCCAGACCATGCACCTTTATCAGCAATGCAGACTTGATGACCACTGTGTGCACTTCATATCGGCTGGAAGGAATTAAGGAAGGAAGTGTGGAAAGAAGAGGGGCAAAAGTCTGAATCCACTACCCAGATAGCAAAGCTCAATGTGCTTCAGTTTAAGCTCACAGGGGCCGATTATGGCAACAGCAAGTGTATCGTACTCCAAAAGAGACCCAATTAATTGTGCGGTAGTTAAATATTTGGCCAAAAGTGTCCCAGCTCTGAGATATGATCTCATCGAAGTTGAGCTGTCGCTGTGTTGGGAGCCAACTTCGCATGAGTTCATCTTTTCATTATTCCACGCTGCTGTGTGAGCCAGATGAATAGATTTGGAGAATTATTCATTTGCTATCTGGGTGCCAAGATCGCATCAGTTATGAAAAATCAGTTATAAATGCAATAGTTCTTTAAACTTATCTCTCAAATAGAATTCCATCACTCTTCAGTATCATCATTTTTATTTTTTTTTTGCAGCGCCAGAGCAGTATCAGCGAGCGTAGTCATTAAAAATGAGTGCAAGATACCATTAATTGTACCTTGCCTTTCAAGCAAAGTGTAAAGGAAGCAAGTGCTTCTCAGCGCTCAGTGCTCGCTGAAATGAAGTGCTCCACCGTGCAACAGTTACTGTGCACGATCTGCTCAACGCTTGCGCCATTGTGTGTGCACAATTCACAGCACCTGAACTGATGGCTTATGCTTGGGCCACACAACAAGACTAGTACAATTCTAACCTCAAATATAGTGACAGTTTTCACCATTTTATTACCCTGGATCATGCTTTAGTCATGAGTTCCCTTCCAAGGTAGCAGAATAAAACACCACCACCAAATATCCAGTCGTAAATACTGACCATGTCTAAATTTTGAGTCAGGATGGCCACGAGTGGACTGTGACTAGTTCGGAAAAGAGGTTAAGATTGGAATTTAAACCATCACACACCACAGAACAATCTGGAAAGGTAATCGTTTAAGAGCTGAATTAAGCTTTGCATTTGTTGCTGATTTCAGTGTTGCACTCAGACTGTTTAGCCCACTACATTTCCATTACAAAAGGACACTTTAAAGGAAGACTAAATAAAGCAAATGAGAAGTTATGCACTAGCTTTCAGGACATAGATTGAGTTAGATCTTGGTCTAAATGGAGAATCCCTGTTGCTCTCAGTGGGGATTTTCCATTCATCTGTGTCCAGAAAACCAGCCTTTAAAAAAAAAAAAAAAAAAACATTGCACAGTATGACTCTAACAGCACACAGCGAACATTAAAGTGAATACGGTACACAGAGGAGAAAGAAACAACCAAAACCTGCTGCGAAAATGCACTTGTTAAATGCTTCAATATGCAAGGAAGACTCGATTTCACCTTTTCCATCTCAATATTTTGAAATTAATTGGATAAATTTGCCTAAATGGACCTCATTACAACAGTGTGAACCATGTACTAAGAGCAACATAACGCCACTAATGCTACAATGTTAAATTAATATTCTACACCACTTATCGATGAATCAGAACATCAGGACGGATGCATGCAATCTATCTGCATTGCTCACAAGCGCATGGAAAGGACAACTAACATGTAGCGGTTAAATACGCAAATATTTCTCGTTATACTAAAACATATTTCACATAGCCTAATATTTAGATATTTATAATCTATATAAAAGCACAAATCAGTTTATATGTGCATTTATATACCGCAGCATCTGTCTGTATGCATATGTGGATAAGGAAGGAAGTGTGTGTGTGTGTGTGAGAGATTAGTAAAGTGGTGAGATGGTGGTTTGTGCACATCAGTGGTAAAAGGTGCCTGGCTGACAGCGCGCAGCCCACTCGGAGCTCGAGTCAGGGGGATCTAACAGGTCTCGGTAGGGGACGTGCAGTTTGAGCACACAGTACCTGCGGTCCATGTCTAAATCTGCCGGAGCGCAGTCGGAGTACGGGTGGAACTTCTCCTGCAGGACGACAAAAAAAAACAAAAAAAAAAACAACAACAACAACAACAGTCAAGCAGCACAACCAGTGAGGAGGTGTACCTAATAAAGTGGCAGCTCTGTGTCTCGGTGTATGTTACAAGTGTTTCAGGCCAGTAGGGGACAGCAGCAGTACATAATGGATACTGATGGGACCTTGTGTGTGAGTGTGTGTGTGTGTGTGTGTGTGTGTGTGTGTAGATTATTTTACACTAAGTGTAATGAGACAGGTAAGACCAATAACACATATCAGATGTGAGGATAAAATCTAATATCTATCCATAACTTGACAATGAAACTATTAGTGTTGAGCATTACATTATATCATGAGGTGTCATTGATAGAATAATAAGAATGATGTGCGACAGACTATTACACACACACACACATACACACACACACACACTCAAGGCAGATACACAAAGACATTTATCCCCAGTACTCCAAAATTCAGGCTTACCTCATCCTCACTCTCCTCTCCTCCCCTGACTTTCTTCTTTTCCTTCTTCCCTCCATCCTTCTTCTTGTCGTCCTTCTTCTTCTCCTCCTTCCCGGGCAGGAGATCGTCGAGCCAGGCCAGGTCGTGCTGAGAGAACACCATGTCGAGCATCTTGCGCACCAGCATCAGGCCCAGGATCTGAGACACGAACACATCGCCAAAGTCAGATCTCTTTACTGTCATGTGCACAGACATGCAATCACATTCAACACGCAACCAAGATTTCACATAAAAAATAATTAATTTAACATAGAAAATAATTAAATTGTGCGTAAAAATCAGATGTGAAAATAAAATCATTTGAGTAAGTCATATGTGAAAAAATGAATCATTTGAAAAAGTCACATGTGAAAATGAATCATTTGAAAAAGTCACATGTGAAAAAAACGAATCATTTGAAAAAGTCATGTGAAAAAAACGAATCATTTGAAAAAGTTACATGTGAAAAAAAATGAATCATTTGAAAAAGTCATATGTGAAAAAATGAATCATTTGAAAAAGTCACATGTGAAAACGAATCATTTGAAAAAGTCAAATGTGAAAAAGAATCATTTGAAAAAGTCAAATGTGAAAACAACTGACTTGTATGTAAAAAAATCACAAGTGAAAAAAACTCATGCACTGCATGTGAACAAGTAGCCCGTTATTCGTACACGATTAATTATTTTTCCAAGTGATTTTTTTTTTCAAATGATTCACCATTTGCTGAAAATAGAGTTCTATATTATTTTGATACTGAACTCTTTGTCTCCTGACTTCCTGGTTCAACTCAATACAGCTCATTAATCATTAATTTACTGACTCTTTGAGCTAAAAAAAAAAAAACGTAATCAGTAAACCCGGACCATGACGGGGAAGATGATGGCGAGGAAGGTGGATTTGAGGATCCAGAGGACGGTGAGGCAGACGACCTGCAGCAGCGTGAACAGGTGAACTCTCCTGAGCGGGACATGGCGCAGGTAGGTGTAGTCTGGCTGGTGCTTCGCTGGCATCAGGAACAGCTTGATCCTGTCCCAGAACTGTGGCACGAAAGGAAAAATGTCAATTATTCACCAAAAGAAGGGCTGCTAATTGGGTAGAACTTTATATGAACATGCTAACCTTGCTAGCATTGGGTACTAATAGCGGCTAACTGAGGTCCTTGATTAATTGCTAATTATGTTGTTATGTTTGGCTGTACTGAATTTTAACATTATTTAATAGTGAATTTTAATATTAATGATGCTAATGTGGCTACATGAATGAAACTTCACTGTGTCGCTTATGGAGGTGGCCATCTTGGACAAATGGGGGCCTTTTTCCCTGCTGAAATTCTGTATCATGGTACCATTTAGGCCCCGCCTACTGGAAGTGGAACTGAATTTGGCCGACGTATAATTGATACGTTCCACCACTCTGTACTAAAGCTTGCATGCTAAGCTAGCTAGCTGTGTCAGCTAATTTTACTGATTTACAAAATAATTTAGATTGTTATGCTAACATTACATTTTAACATCTTTGCTGCTGCTAAATAAATGATAACGCAAATCGAGACAACGATCCCGCTCGTGTTGACTTTAGCTAGCTGACTAGCTAATTTAGTGTTAGTTAAGTGTGTGCATGTTTATAGATCCTGTTAAATGTGTTCTGGGAGGCTATGTTTATTTTTTTAATGGTTTAAAATGACTTGTGCAGGGATACCTTAAATCAAGAAAGCGTCTCGCTTACCTGGATGCCCCCAAGAGAAGCGACACCCATGTAGAGAAACACACCATAGAGCACAGGCATCGGGATGAACTGAGGACAGAAAACTGCACTAAATACGGCACATCAATTAGCATTCAGTGCTACCATACGCTGAATAAAACACTTCAATAAACGCAGTGCATTTTTCAGACTAAAATACTTGGGCTCTATTTTATAAAATGGCACATTTGCACTTGAATGGAGCACACGCTACATTGGCATCAATCATCGCTGCCAAATCCACTCCCGTGCCATCCTGAACAGGTAAAGGAAGGCTGACATTTCCAGTTTGGCGTGATTAAAGACAATTTTCCCCATTGTGTGCCGGCTGGACCTACTCGTTCTTTTGATCTGGGGTTATGAATATGGAAACCTACCAGGGTTTGAGATATTCTTGGAGTGAGACCTTTACGTTCTGTTTAATTAGCTGTCGTCTGAGTTAAGGTGATATAAATCTGCTCTGGTGTTCAAACATGATCTTACCTGCAGAATCGGAGCGAGGAAGATGGAGACTCCGGTTAGGACGAAGACGAGGATTCCCGTCAGTCGCTGCTCCCTTTGGATCAGAATGTAAAAGAAGGCAAAAAGAAACAAACCTTCAGGGTCAGTATACTGTATATTAGTCCAAGTTTATACCGCAGCACTGCTGAATTCTGGATTTTGATTGGTCAGATAGTGTTGCTTTAATGTCCTATAACAGCGGTGCAAGTCACTGGTTTACATTAATGTACTCGCGCTAATACCTTATCGTTTCTATAGTAACAGCTCATACATAGGGATTCATACGGCGGAATACTTACACATTAAAAAACATGTTTTTAACAAAGAACACCATATATAACACATTGTTAAACATTTGTTGGAAGGAATCTCCAATGTCAGCGCTGTGTAACAGTCAGTAAGTTTTCCAACTCAGGAGTTTCTCTATAACACGCTGTGTTTTTTTTTTGTATCTTATTAACTACAAAAGAGAGGCTCGTAAGTAAACAACTGTTTACAGCTGCTATAACATGAGCGATAACAGGAACGAACTTGTTTTGCTGACTTTCCACAACATTAAATGTAACTATAAACGGTTAAAAAATGACTTGTCCTTCTTTAAGTAAAAATTGTAATCGTTGGCAAATCACTTTGGTTTATAAGGAATAAAACACTTCAGAACACAGTGTTATTAGAAAATGATCAAGTTCAGGGTGTTAACAGTAACTCTGCTTCATCACACCACCTCATTGTTGATTATTTTCCTATAACAGCATGCAGAAAAAAAAGGGTTCGTCAACTGTTCTTTGGCTAGTCCCACAGGAAGACAAACTGAAGGACTCTTTAGGGGACCAGACTTAACCTTTTTTTTTTTTTTTTATTAAGAGTGCATGAATAATCCCTTTAAATAAGACTTTGGATAGAACCCCTTAAGACAGCTAGAACCATAATCCATCCAAAGAACCATTAAAGAAACTTAATTTTTTTTCCTAAGGGTATACAGTAGAGTGTAAATGTCTGAGTCGACTACCAGTGTTGTTGTTTTTTTTCATCATTTATCAAGAAGTATTACACTTTTTGTCTAATTTCTGACATTCAATTATGTCAGACCATTTTTCACTCATACAGTCATAAAAAGGGTGTTGTTATTCACTGGAAGCAGGCGGAATGAAATATGTGGTGTCACAACAATCGTTAAAAACCAATCAGATGCAGTGATTTAAAGTTTATTAAAGATTTCACAACAAAGTTAAACAGCTGATTTATCTCAGTTTTAAATAATTGAATTCTTCCTAAGGTATCTGAGTAAAAACATGTATTAGTTTCTGGAAACTTTTTTTGTTAGTCAACTCAGACTACTGCAGCTTCATGCTGTATATATTGTTCTCAATCAAACCACAAAAAAACAACAACACTCTGACAGAAAGTGTGTATACCTCACGCCCAGAAACTGGGGCTGTTCTCCCGGGGCGTTGGATTCACTCTCCATTTTAAGTGAGTCGATGTGAGCGATAGAGATGACTGTAGCTGCTACGTACCATGGCAGACCCGTAAAAGAGCAGGCGGCCATCAGGACACCCACCCAGAACAGGTCCAAATGGTACCCGCACCCTTTCTGTTCGAGAAGACAAAATAGATACATCAATTCTGTGGAAATACTTAGGACTTGAGTTGCCACATTCAAATCCAAAGCTCTCATAAATACACCTAAAGCTCTCAAATTCATATAAAACACACTCATTCACATATAAAGCACTAATATTAACAAAAATGCTCTTTCATTCACATAATATGCTCTCACATACATATAAAATGCTCTCACATACATATAAAATGTTCTCACATACATATAAAACGCTCTCACATACATATAAAATGCTCTCACATACATATAAAATGTTCTCACATACATATAAAATGCTCTCACATACATATAAAATGTTCTCACATTCATATAAAATGTTCTCACATTCATATAAAATGTTCTCACATACATATAAAACGCTCTCACATACATATAAAATGCTCTCACATACATATAAAATGTTCTCACATACATATAAAATGCTCTCACATACATATAAAATGCTCTCACATTCAAATAAAATGCACTCACATACATATAAAATGCTCTCACATTCAAATAAAATGCTCTCACGTTCAAATATAATGCTCTCACACATAAAATGCTCTCACGTTCAAATAAAATGCTCTCACATACATATAAAATGCTCTCACATACATATAAAAAGCTCTCACATACATATAAAACGCTCTCACATACATATAAAACGCTCTCACATACATATAAAACGCTCTCACATACATATAACTCGCTCTCACATACATATAAAATGCTCTCACATACATATAAAATGCTCTCACATACATATAAAACGCTCTCACATACATATGAAATGCTCTCACATACATATAAAACGCTCTCACATACATATAAAATGCTCTCACATTCATATAAAATGCTCTCACATACATATAAAATGCTCTCACATACATATAAAACGCTCTCACATTCATATAAAATGCTCTCACATACATATGAAATGCTCTTGCATGCATTTCATGTACATAAAGGCAAACTCTCACATTCATATAAAATGCTCTCACACATAAAAAGCTCTCACATTTATATAAAACACTGTTGCCTTCACATAATTACATAGAAATTCATATAAAATGCTTCACAATTCCATAAAATGTCCACATTTACATAAAATTCTCTTCCTGTCATGTAAATCACATTCTCACACTCAGAAAACAATTCTCTCGCACCCATTATTTTCACCTCACATTTACATACAAAGCTTTCACATTTACAGCACAGGGGTACAGGGAAAACGTAATCACTTTTACCTTCAGTTTGTTCTCTTTCCTGTTGACGATGACGGCGCTAATCTGCTGGTCCATGAATATAAGGATGGTGACGAGGAGCGCGGGCACGAAGCTAGCCAGATAAACCCACCACGGGTTCTTCCCAAAGGGCATGACGATCCAGCCACGGTCTGGACGCGTGGGCTACGTGACGGAAAACAAAAAGGAGTCCGAGATTTCCTTCATTTACGTCAACAAGAGAGAGTCAACAGGAAATGTGAGAAGAATCATAAGAAAAGTTCTGTTCCTTGTAAAGGAGATCTGGCCTTATGTAAGTGTTTTATTCCTGTTATACCACAGCAATTTGCCAACGCTAGGATTTTTTTCAATTAAGGCACAGCATCTATATTTTATCCATTTATAGTTACATTTAATGTTGCAGAATGTCCACGAAAAAAATAAGTTCCTCTTTTCACTTATGTTATAGCAGCTTTTATTGCAGTCTATATGACATGTAAGATATGGTGTGTGTAAGATATGGTGTGTGTAAGATATGGTGTGTGTGTGTGTGTCCTCTTTCACCTTGAACTCAGTAGGCACGATCAGTTTAGGGGTCTTCAGCCCCATGAGCATGTCCAAACCCACGAACGTCATGATGGACATGAAGATGGAGAAGTCGCTAACGAGTTTCCTCATCTTAAATAAATAAATAAATAAATAAAATTAAAAAATCAGAGTGACATGAAATGACACATCAGTATTCGCTTGTCTTTTTCATCACACTGGTGAGTTTCTCGCTGCTCAGTGGACAAACATCCAAAAACATACGTGTCACCGTAGATACTTTTTTGAAAGTTGACACATGCTTTAAATCCCAACATGACAGCTGTTACCTTTACTGATATATTTTATGAGTTAGATGGATTGCAACATTGCAACCTCCTGTTACCATAGCAACCAACAGAGTACTGATAAATAAACCAGTATCCGAGGCCTTAAAAATCTGAGATGAAAGATCGTTTCTTATGTATTGCTTAATAATGTAGGAATTATTTGGCTTAGAGATTTGTTGCAGAGACACAGTGCATGGCTTGACGGGAAAAAAAAACACAATCCACTCACAGCATTGCAGTTTAGCAGTAAAAAATAAGTTTTTTGCATGTTTGTGATTTTTTTTTTTGCATTTTTATTTATTCGCTGTTTGATTTTCAAGGCGGAAGTTAGCTGTACTAAAAATCGTAGGCCTTCGTTTTCAAACAAGACCTATCGACCAATCATACCTTATTCATTATTTGTTATACATTACGTTATACAGTCCCTGCACCAATCAAAAATCTGGTCATTCATAAACATATATACATTTATATCAAAAACAGGAAAAAAAAAAATAAAGAGAAAATAGACCTCTGAAGGGAGGGCTTTTTCCTCCCTTGCTGTACTGAACTACATTAATGGCACCATACGTTATATTGTATTTAATTTTGGACTAATTTGGAACAAACTTCCAATTTGGAGCTAACTGAACTTGGTGCAGATTTACTCTCACAATTTATAATTCACCTCAAACGACAACTCTGAGTCATGTACCAGACTTGAATCCCTAGAGAACCTAATGCCGTAATTGGTTTCTAATCGGGTTAATGTTGCTCTTGCGGCCCACGATGTTCATCTACAAAGTATGAACAACTGGCAGCTTTCCAGTGTCTCCATGTACTTGGCCAGAAGTTAGAAGTTCCAATAAAAGTGGGCGGGGCTAGTCTTGAGTGAAGCTTATGTGAAATGTTTGTCAAAACTGTGCGTTCTTGCTCAAGTCTATGGGACATATGTCCTGTCCCAAATGGTGCACTTTTGGTCTTGCAGTCCTGCCTGCAAGGTTCACGAGATCATATAGTTTTTCATTTCTCTATTTGCATGTATGAACAGACTCTAAGAGCCTTTTTAGCTTGACCAATAGTTACCTCTGACTGAAAAACCTTCGTGATTACTACTACCCTTGAGGAAGAATGTAGTCAGCCAAAGCAAACTAGCAAGCGAAGCCTACTGTGCCTTACTCGTTAACCAGCTTGGATGGTACATGTAAAGTGAAACAATCCCGATTCTCCCAGCTTGCACCATTTATTTATAGTTCCACTTGACTGCCTTTGCAGGCTGGGAGTCTAGGAAAGCAGGCTGTCAATCAAGCATGCTCATTAGAATATTAGGCCACACCCACAGTGTTCTCAGATCTTACACTGGACACTTCTATAAATGGTAAACAAACAACTATTGTAGTGTATGTAATTAATCCTGTTTCAAGCCCCTATAGTGATGCACCAAAGGCTCATGGGAGTTTAAAGGGATAATAACTAATATGTCTCACTGACTATGCTAGCATGGTCTTCTATATGTTTTATACGTGTTGTCGTCCCTACAGCTTACTCTCCATTAAAAATGAACTTGGATGTGTAATTAATTCAGAATTGCAGCGTCCTTTTCTACAATTTAACAAAACAGCATCGTTTTCTGAAAATGAAAGGAGTCAAATCAGTGCTGGTGGACTTTTTTTTTTTTTTTTTAACTTTTTTGGAACCATGAATCTGAGAAAGCACTTTGAGACACGAGTGTGAGTGTGAGTGTGAGAGAAAAACTGTGTGTGTAAGTGTTAGAGGACTCAGCATTCAGCAGAACATGTAAGAATGAAAATTTCATCGTGTTCTCTCTCTGTCTCTCTCTCTCTCTCTCTCCCACACTCTTTTCATTTCTGCTCGCACCTTTGTAGGAAAGTAGCGGCTAAATTTGAACTTCTTCAGCGAGACGGTCATGGAGTAGGTGCCAAAGAACAAGATGAAAGACATGAGTGCCAAATCTGGGACAAACTTGCAGGAGCTTCCCACCAGCTGGCCGCCGTATTTGAGACACTCTTTCTTGCTGAGCTGACTCCAGTCGAGAGCTGTTATATTCATCTGGGAGAACACAGCAGAGAGAGAGAGAGAGAGAGAGAGAAGGAGATGGGAAGGTGAGAGAGTGACATGATAAACGTGAGGTCCATTCATAAAATGTAGATAAAACCCCAAAACCACAAGGAAGATTCAATCCACTTTCATCATAACTCCTTTCAGGACCGCTCGAGACTCGCCCCATTTGAATATAAACGAGAGTCATTTAAAGACGTGAATCAAAAGTTTGTGAGGCTCGAGCCCTTCGGGCAGCACAAATTAAAGCAATTTTTTTTTTTTTTTTTTTTAAACAGAGAGAGAAGTACTTACACCAAAGAGAGCAGACGTATTATCGAGCACAGGAACTACAACACCAAAGAGCATCGAAGCCACTAAACAAACAAGAGGAGGGGAAGAGAAAATGACAGGAATTAACAGAATGGAGGGAAGAAACAAATTTGAGATGGGGGAATTGCAATTTGTTGTTCAATCGCATCACATCTGTGTGCTACAAAAGCCAACAGATGGTGCTTGGAATAGAAATTACAATCAGGGAATTTTAATTGTGGGCTTCAAAATCCCCAAGAGGAAAAACTGAGAGAGAGAGAGATAGAGAGAGAGAGAGAGAGAGAGAGAAAACTTGGAATTTCATTCTTATGCACCACGAGGCAGATAATACGGAGTTTAACTTTGATTAAAAAATACGTGTCAGGCATGGACAAATCCAAAAAGCAAACCACAATCAAAAGTCTACAGGAGAAAAGAATCAGGAGATCATCAGACAGATTGAACTTCGCTTGTACCACAGCACTGTTGAATTCCAGATTTTGATTGGACAGAGGGACATGAATGGTGGACAGTCCACATAAGTCTAATAATAAACTTTTTTGTAACATTGGTGTTTAACAAAGAAAATGTTGATATGGTGGTGTTTCCTGTAAGGATATATTTATTTAATGTTTATGGAAGGAGTCTCCAGTGTCAGCACTTTGTTACAAAGCAGTAAGAACAGAGGAGTTCCTGCTTTGCAGTTTATGAGTAAGAGAGAAAAAACAGCAGTTGGCGACGGAACAACTGTTTATAATCTATAAGCTATAGTCTAAGTGATTAAAGGACATTTCACAACATTAAATGTAACCATAAATGGATAAAAAGTATGATGTGTCATCATTTCGTAAATTAAAGTTCATAATTGTTGACAAATTGTGGTATAAGTGGAATAAAACCTATTGTTAATGGAAAATAATTAATGTTGGTTTGGTAGCAGTAACTCTGTTTCATCACACCACCCCATCAATGATTATTTTCCCATAACAGCATGGCATGGAGTGGTTTATTCCTTACAAGGCAGAACCCAATAAACAAATAGACGAGGTTAAAAGTGCGTACAGAAACAAAATGCTTAGATTATGGGGAACATGCTGACTGGGAAAAGGTGGTTGCGGTTAGTAATCCAGGGAACTAGAATGAAGTAGTGACTGTGTGTTTAGTTTGTAATTTAACTGAGGGTTCTGGGAAATGGAGTTCCTGTTGGTACGTGACAACATGCTGTTTGTTTGGCGGACATTAACCGCACAATGACACCAAGCTGATACTCACACATGCGAAATGGCGGCCATGTTTGCAGCAAAAATAAGCACAATGCAAATCAGTTACAATAATTATAAATACATGGCTACTTCTTATCAAACAGGAAATGCATTATGTATCAATATTTCTGCATAATTTAGATCATCACTCTACAGATAATATAATTCATAGTGAAACACTGCTAATGTTAGCATGGATAAAAAGCAAGTTGAACCTCACAAGTTTTTATTTATTGCTCTACCTCTTCACACCAATATGTGGTGTTCAACTAGGGATCAGTTTCACAGTCCACTGCATTTGTGATGTTTTCATCTTAAACATACCGTATGTTATCTACAGCAAATTTTCATTAAAAAATGCTTTTTTCAATGTGAATACTGCCCACATAAATATCCAAATATCCAAATTTGTTTCCAACTAGCTACGATGTGTAAACACTTTATTCAAAATACCTTCAATTTTATGTTTTACATTGTTTCCAATTAAATATTTCATATTTAATGTATAAACAATAGACAATAGCAAGTCTACCAGTCTAGCTAGCAAAGTGCATAATGACCATTTTATACATTTTATATACTCAATATACAGTATTTTCAGAACCAGTATGTTTCCTCATGGTGGTGCATTAAGGTACTTCATGTTTAGGAAGCTAGCAGGCTAACTACCCATCCATCTACAGAGCAGTAATTTGACATATATAGTATAATTCATATAATACTTGAAAGACTCAAAAATTGTGAGATTTTTAATGTCTTCATGTAAATAGTTTTCCTGAAAAATTGCAATTGCATGTCCAAATATTCACTTATAATATTAATGACTGCTTGGAATTCAGAACTATGTTACATGAGTAAGAACAAAAGTTGCGTGCAAAAGTTACATCAATATTTATGTGAGGAAAGTTCCTTGTATTCAGAGTTGGTTTACGCACGTGCTTAAGTCGATTTTCTTTTCCATTCCATTTTCCATTCACATTATCCAAATCAAAGTCTGAAGTTACACCTGAGGTCTGAATACTGATATACGCATTTTCAGTATTAAGTCCTCATTACGTGCACATAGCTTAACATGCTCAAAAATTGTGTACTGTAGAATTTGCGACAGGGAATGGACTTCTAAAACCTCTCATTATTCACAGTTGGTCAGAGTTGAAGTACTGATGATTCCCAAGTGCACAGTAGCTAACATTAGGACATGGCTTAAAAACAAATTAGGAGCTCTTGATATCATCAGCATTCTAACACGTTGGAATTCCAGGCTAAATATTGAGAGTGAAAGCTTGTGAGTTTCAAGATTAGCTTGTACCACGCTAACTCAGCGTAACCCTGCGCCAAGAATGGACTCACTCGTGTCTGGCGCGACACATTCACACTTGTACGCAGTGATGAAGTCGGGCTGGAAGTCGGTGTTGATGGGATAGTAGCTGAAGGACCTAGCCATCTTCTTGATGGCGTCTGAGATGAAGATGAAGGAGATGAGGCTGGAGAAGCCCTCCTCGGTGAAGCGCGTCATATATTTGATGATGTAGCTGGCGTCGGTGGCCACCAGAAAGAAGCACTGAATACACGAGTGCATGCCGATCCACAGCCTCAGCTCCATGTAGTCCATGCTGCTGCTCCTGAGATGTGATCAGTAAATCTACAGAATTGAGATGCTCAAAGACGATTAAGGAGTGTAATTACTGTAATTACTGTTAGTAATACTAGATGAAAAGCAGTCATTTCTATAAAATATATACAAAACAACCCTGCAAGTATACACTTCTAATCAAAAGTTTTGAAATTCTGTAACAGTTTAATCACTGTTAGACAATATACAAAATAAATTAGGTACAGAACAGCAATTGAATAAGCAATAACGTTAAATAAGTGCTGCTCCAACAGTAAAAATCTTTGTGTTAATGGGCCTAATCAGCAAATATAAACTGTGTACTACATGGCGAATAAAAGTGAACAGCATCTGAACCTTTTCCAATTAAATAAACTTTTCTTTCATTTAAAATCAGGCCACTGAAAATGCTAATATAGTAAAGATTCCAAAACTTTTGACTGGCAGTATCAGCTTATTAAATTAATATTAATAGATTCACAGTTTGCTCATTTATCTGTGATTATGTTGAATGTGAAAACAAAATTGTGGCAGAACCACAGGGAACCCATTTCAAACCCGAATTTATGAATTTAAAAAAAAAGTGCCTCAGCAGGTCAAGCACGCCTTCAGATTGCGGAGTGCCAGACGAACCACTGTTATTCACGCAGGTAACAAATGCCTCGAATCAGGAGGCAAATTAGTCACGGCTGAGCGAAAGCTGCTGGCATCGCACACTGTGCCAACGACAGGAGACTGATGAATGCCTGCTGGTGTGAAGGATCTATGCTGAGCCCAAGAAAAAGATCTCGTGGAATAATTATAGTCAGAAACCAGTGCAGGGGTCAAAGCATGTGGATCATTCAAGATATGTTTGCTGTCTGACGTTTGCTTCTATAGTTTTGCACTGAAGATATCAAGCTAATGTTGTTTCTATGTGATGGAAGGCTATCACATTAAAAGTCACATTAAAAGTAATGACACCCTCTAAAAGAAGGAGGAGTTAGCATGAGGTTTTTTTAGCTCTCACGCTGCAATGGCTGAGCTGCATTACTGGAAGATTCATCGTTTATTCACCATTTTGTCATGTTCATCTCTCTGTGAGCCTTGCGTTTTGTGCAGGGGTCACTAAATGTAAATCAGCTGTGTCATGAAAGCATTTGATAATTTGGAACTGATTGACATTTCAACATACACACGTGATTATGAAGAAAACCAGTGTTAACAAAACTTTTGGAAATTTGGTGGGAAATTTCTTCGTTCAGGGTTCAGTGCAATTATTAGCACCATGTCTGCTGCTTGTGTTTGTTATTCATTGTCTGTGTGCTTTTGTTTATGTTTTGGTTCTGGTTCCACTCCTGTTGTGTCACTGGTTTGCTTCTCTATTGTCTGCACCTGTTCTGTGTTAGTTAGTTAATTAGTAATGACTCTCTGTATGCTTAATTTCTGAGCTTTGTTTTCCTTGTTTCTACATTCCATGTTTCCTGGTTTTGACCCTTGCCCATTGCTCAATTGTTTTTCACTTATATTCATTGTTTGAAGTTTCCTGGAGAACTGTTACTGGTCCTGAAGAATATGCTATGGATTACAACTATGATTACTCTATGCGACAGCTCTTACTTGCTGAATTCATAGAGCAGCTTCTCGAAGATGAGGATGGGTCCGGTGGAGCTGAGGATGATGAGGGGCTGACCGCCAAAAAGGCAGAAGACCGTGCCGGCCAAGGCTGTACCCAGGAAACTCTCCATTACTCCCTGAGGGAAAGAAAGAGAGACAGAGAGAAAGAGTGAGAGAGATTCAGCTCTTCTAGAACAAACCAAACTCACTGCACAGAATAAGAAAGGAGTGGAGAGCACCACATGGTTTGAAAGTACAACGTCACTACAAATTACTCTAGAAAGTTCCGTGGTTTACCTGGTAATTGTCTGTTGCGTCTCCCAGCAGGCCACCAAAGGTAATTGCATTGGTGATGCAGCCCAGGTATATAAAGAGCACGGCTGAGACCGATTGGATGTGAAAACCCTCATAAAAGTCACTGGGATACCAGGGTATTTTTCTCTTGATGTCTAGGAACAGACCTCCACAAAACCTATCACCCCACACACACACACACACACACGCATACAGGTTTCTAATACATAATTCAATAGAGGCCTATACACCACATTAAAAAGCAGGTAGAGAAGAAGAGATAGAGAAGGAAAAGAAGGACAGAAAGGCAAAGATAGTAAAAGGTTTTTCTGAGAGAAGAATAGTTATGGACCGCACAGTATGTTGGCCTTCTGTTCGGTCTAATGCGTTCTCCACTGACTTTTTTTAATGGCCATATTTATCACCTTGAAATCGCCCTCTCTGGACATTTTGGAGCCATCTCCAATTATTTGCACTCTCCAGACTGGCCTTGCAGCTGGCAAGCAAAGTGTTTTAGTGTTTTAAGGGGACTTCTTCAGACTGAAGCACCCTCCAGTCCATCATAAGCCTGCTAACTTCCATGACACTCCTGAGGGATAATTGGAACTTGCCTGCCCGTGTATGCCAGCTCTTCACCGAGCTCATGAGGCACAGGCATCTCCTCATCCTCAGCAGTACCGCCCCCGGCTACCGCAGTGCCATTCATCTGACCCAGCTCGTTCAGAGAGAACACCGACTTCCTGTATCAGGGAATGAGACCAGAGACTTGAAGTAGCTGAAGGATAAATGGTGCAGCAAATGGATAATCATTAACTACAAGCTTTCTGATTTGTAGCTCAGGCATGCCAGTGGCAATTAGTAAGTCATTTCCATGCAAGGTTCAAGCTCCACAAACCTCATACACATTCAGAAACATTATGCAGGAATGAGCATAAGGTGGCACTTGGTTTTTCTCCTGTAATGCTTCTGATTACAAATAATGTTGAAATACTACATAGAGAGAATACAATGTGAAAATTAAAAGCAAGAAGAAATGAATTAATATGATCAAAGACCATGACTTCTTATTCATAGACACCCCTTCAAGGGCCCTTCATTCAACCCCAGTCCCACTTGCTCAGAAAGACAAACATGGCAAAAACCACAGAAAAAACTCTAATCTCCTGGGGAAAAAATGTCGCCAGAAAAACCAACAAAAGTAAATCATGTTGTGCAAGGGGGATGAAGTTGGATGCCGATTTAGCTACATTTGTCCTGGATAGGTGATCACTAAGGCTAACTCTTTATTTAAAGAACAGGTTGGTACACTTGGTTGGTACAAAACATAACTGGGTTCCTATCCTATCAAATTATAGTTATTGTTAAAAAGCCCATGTCTTGTAACTCTCCATCCTCCTGACTATTCTTGCTTTACCTCTTGTCAGCAGAGGGCACTTTTTTGGGTGGCTCGATGCGAATTTTGGGGTCCCACTCGCCAGGTGGAAGCACAGTCACCTCATCCAGAAACTCATCAATGCCTGCAATCAGGTCCTCTCGGTCCCGGGCCTTATATGCCACATCACTAAAGAGCTGGAGATAACATTTGCAGTGTTACTATGCTGGATTTTGTTGATTTGCTCTGAATCTCTGCAAAGAAGATTATATTCATGCTTACATCATCCACCATTAGTGTAGCAATAGCGCGGCCAATTTCGTTGTAGGACTTGGCTTTGCCAGGGGGGCCCAGGAGCACAAACAAAAACCTGTAATAAGAAAAGTGAAATTTAAAAACAAACTTGCATTTAAAATTGGATATCTGGAGGTCTATGTTTCCCTGTTGCCAAACAATCAAGGAATTAGAAAGCCATAGGACTTCACACTTCATGATGGTACCTGGTATGGAAGGATTAATAATGGTAAGGAATGTTAATGGTGTTAATGGTGGTATAGGAGTAGTAACAGAGTAACAGAGCCAGGAACAGCCAGTAAAAGAGCTTAGTAACAGAGTCAGGACCTTGCTCTGGAGTGGTACATGTGGTACTTGGTGGCAAGTGGGACCTTGATAGAGAGGGGTAAATATGGCACTTGGTGATCAGTATTTGGTCAGTACTGAGACCTTGGTACCTACCAAATATCAGATTTATTATTCCGTACATTTATTATTAATCCAAGGTCTCAGCTCCCACCAGCACAGTGGTAAATGTGGTACTTGGTGGGCACAGAGACCTTTGTACAGAGTGGTAAATGTGGTACTTCATGGGCACTGGGACATTACAGAATGCTAAATTTGGTACTTGGTAGGCACTAGGGATCTTGGTATGAAGTGTAAGCATGGTACTTTGTGGAAAGTGGGATCTTGATAATCACTGGTAACAATTGTACCTGGTGGGCACTGGAACCTCAGTCAGGCCTCCTAGTGTTGTGGCCTGTGCAAGTCGTACAAAGGCCACAAAGGGTTTGTCAAGGAAGTCCACCTCACCAACAAGCACGTTGGATGCCTCTGCATCCCTGGGGATCTTCTTCATGAACTTGTTCTTTAGCTGCAGTTATAGTTAGCAAAAAAATGTCAGATATGAACATCAGTATTAATGACATCATACTCATCCTTCCTATTTCTGCATCTTGTCATTTTTTAAAAAATAATATATGTCACGTATTTCTTTTTTCACAAACATACAGCCTATGTTGACTTCTTGTTACAGCCTGGGTGGTGTTTGCTATAAAAGTAATTCCACAGAAGTGTTCTTCTGTTAATGCCAGAAGATAAAAAGGAGATCTTCTTCACAGACATGCACACTACTGAGTTCACATAACTGTTTCTATTATAATTTTAATTATACAGAATTTAATTATAACTGCTTGACCGCACTCCAAAAAAGGTTGACAAATGTGCTCTCATTTTATCTCAACTTTTCTCATGAGCTTAATCAACTTTGAAAAGAAGGTGATTATTTTTATCTTTTGAAGTTGGTAAAGTTCTTTTCTGTATAAATGTGAAAAGTGTTATAGTATTTTCACAGGAACTTAATTCGAAAAACACACTATGTGTGTTTTATTCAACATGCTTCAGTCTCATTCTGAATTCTGACATGTACAGAAATTAGATTTGAAAATGAACGGACATTTTATTTCTTTTTCTATTTTTTTTTCCTAATCTCCTGATTAGTGAACAGAATCTTCTTTTTGACCCTCTTTGATTTCCACCTTTTTTTTGGCGCTGGTTTCAAAATTATTGGCCCCCTTGCAATTTGCTATATATCCGCCTGTATCACTAATTTTGATAGAAAATATTATTTTAGAAAAATAAGTTCTTATGAGAATTGTTTTTTTTTTCAAAGTTTAGAGAATAGTTTGTCCAATAATCCGTATGGAAAAACCTAGTTATAATATTTTAATATTTGACACATCGATTTTTATGAATTATATATTCTGTCTAATGGGCATGGTCTCTTCCAGGATGACTCCGCCCCCATGTGGTTGAAAATGATATAAATCTACCATATGCTATGGATTTTACACTCAGAGTGACGTGTTACACAGCGCTCTCCACCACCATCATCATCAAAACACCAACTGAGCAAACATGGAAGAGCGGTTCTCTCGATCCCGACGAGTATTAAAGCTATTCAGGTGGCTCGTAGTGGCCCAACACCTTACTAACACACTTTATGCTTTTCCTTTAATTTGTCACCTGTCTGTGAATATATTTTTCAGTTGCAAGGTTTTATTTAATCAAAAGCTTAACATTTCTCTGGAAATCAATTTAGCAGCTAAAGCCTGAAAGGTGCCTGTGCCTTTGGCCACAATAGTACCTAAAGCAATAATGCTAGGTGAAAAAAATCATTACTTTCCACTGAATAGAGGGGGAAAAAAAAACGATTGAATGTTTATTTATACTGTATATGTTTATATATAAATAATATTTACAACCATTTTCTACTGAAAAGTGAAATAAAATAGGAAATAGTCTAGTTGCCATGACAATCATGCAGTAACCCCTGTGTCCCTGTTCAAACAGTGTGTGTGTGTGTGCGTGTGTGTAAATGTCAGAGTGTGTGACACGATCATGGAGGATTACAGTGGATGTCTGTAGGGATACTGCATATAGTCTAACATACATAAATGTTCTTATGGACATGCACACACACACACACAGTTATGCACATGCATACACCCTTGTAATTGCACAGGAGGAATATATAAGTAGTGTAGAGACTCTCCCAATGTAGCATACACACACTTTATTAATAAGATGTGCTATACCTGGTCGGTGCTTGGTGTGTCCGCAATGTCGTTCATACTTCTGCTCTGGGCGTGACCTGTAATGCACAAAAAAATTAAAACAATGCATAACATTAAAGTTCTACATTCATATACATATTGTATTATTATTATTATTTGTACAGTACTATTTCTAATAATTAATCCCTTATGCAGAAATAAGGAATGAGGGACGTCTAATAATGAATGTAAATAGAACTCACTTGTTGAGCCAAGAGTCACAATATAACACTAAGCCAGTACAATTTAGAAATAATCCCTCACGTACACACATTTTAGTTGCAAACATGCATGCATAATCTAATTTGCAAAGAATTACACACATGATTTCATTTGTGCATACGCTGAAGTAAAATGTCATGGACAAAACAGAAGCTAGACCCATCAGCTTCCTGCCAAGTTGCTACCTGAGGCTCAAATTGATTTCCAAATCTAAAAGGACTTGACTGGGTTGCGTTCCAAATGTTTGTGTGTAATTTTTAAAAAAATAAAATTGGCCATGATAAAAGAAGGCAGACGTACGAAGACGCCCGTAGCTGCCTCCATGTTTGTTGTGCAGATCCTCTGTGGAGCGATTGAAGCTGGCAGCAGCTGCTGGACTACGGGCTGGACTACGACCTGAACGAAACACACACACACACACACACACCTCAGTTATAGGACCATCAGAATATATCTCTATAACCAAAAACCATTAAGGTGTCTAGATTCAATCTGATATTTAATCTGAGAATCTAATATTCAAATTAGAACCCGTTTAGAAATGCACTCTTGAAGAACCCTTGTGTATATCTTTGTAAAAGGGTTCTACTTAAACCAGTTCCTAAAATGGAAACCATCTACTGTCGAGTTATATATACAGTCCTTAAATGGTCTCGCACAAAGACAGACCAAAAAAAACCCCTTTAGGGTACTAAATGGAACCTTTTTATTTCTAAGTGTGATGGGCAGAAGGTGAATTAAGGTGTTTAAAAGGAGGCGGAGACGACTCACTGGGGGCGGAGCTGCCTTTGCCGATGTCGGCCAGCGAGCGGTGGATGGGTTTCTTGGTCTGGTGTCTATGTTTCCTCAACAGCACGAAGCTGATCTTGTCCCTCAGCTCCGGACTGACCATGCCCTCCTCGATGTGGCGCTCGATGATGTCGTCTATCAGGAAGCGAACAGGATGGTAGAAATGAGGTACAAAATAAAGAAGGAGGATACAAACTAAGAGACAAATGCAAACTAAAAAAAAAAAAAAAAAAAACCCCAGAGAATTTCACCACATGTAAAACAGAACAGAAAAACGAGTGTGTTAAACAGTTTGTTAATGACTTTTTTCCAACCAGTTTTTCCCCTAATTTAGCCAATTCCCACCCGCCGGTCAGCTCTCCCCAATCATACGACAGCTACCAATCAGGGAGGGTGAAAGCTAACACGTGCTTCCTCTGAGACAGTGCAGCATAGCACACTCAAATGAAAGTGCTGACTGCCCTCTTCTACATACATGTGCTCATCAGTGCCTGTGATTGGCTAGTGTTGCTGTGATTGACAAGGGAGATCGAGTATGCCCCTCCCACCCAGAGAACATGGCTAATTTTGCTTTCTTGGAAAATAGACCACTCTTTTAATTGGGCGAAGATGGAACGAATATGGCACAAACGAGACCAGAATGAGTGAGCACGTAAAAAGGAAATTAGTCAGAGAAGAAAGAGATTCATAGCAACGGGGTAAATATGCAATCAGAATTTTTTTGTTTGTAAATAAATTTTGCAGACGGTTTTGGTTTTTTTCCCCCTCACAATATTATTGTGTATTTTGTGTAGATTCGTGACATGTAATCTCAATTAAGTCCATTTTTGTTCCAGAATGTTTTAGACGACAAAAGGTGGGAACCTTCGAGGGGGGTGAATACTTTTGCAAGGCACTGTATCTACTGGATGTTAAGCGCAGATCTCATTTCTTGTCTCGTCACTACTCGGCGGTGTTCGCGGAAACGTCGTCCTCACCGACGATCTGCGGCAGCGAGTAGCCGTCCAGGTCCAGCAGCACGACGCCGGTTTGCAGACACGTGCGCAGCTCGAACAGGCTGTGCAGAGACAACGTGGAGACGTGCGGTTTGCTCCAGCGCTCGCCGCCTTCTTCAACCTTCTCCTCAAACTTCACCCACCTGAGAACACACACACACACACACGACTCGGTGACAGGAGAGGAGGAGCCTTATGTTGCACTTCATCTACATTAATTAGTAG
The DNA here is from genome assembly GCA_037576675.1 of Pangasius sanitwongsei. Lineage (NCBI taxonomy): Eukaryota > Metazoa > Chordata > Actinopteri > Siluriformes > Pangasiidae > Pangasius > Pangasius sanitwongsei. The sequence goes on along the minus strand of CM075026.1, from coordinate 1,799,729 downwards.
TGGGAACCTGGTGTTTGTGAAGGGGACGTCTCTATTCATGGTGTTGTCTTCGAATTAGACGAGTGTGTGTGTATGTGTGTGTGTATGTATGTGTTAGTGTGTGTGTGTGAGACCTCCTACCTGGCTGACTCCCTCCACTCGAGCTCATCTCCCTCGTGTTGGAGTGTGTCCATCTCCGTGAAGAGGGTGGGCGTGGGCATGGCGTCTTCATCGTCTCCTAAAATATACCTCAGGCGTTCTGCAGCCGGGGACACTTAGGGACGACACAAACACACACACACACAGAAAATAACAAAGACACACACACACACAGAAAGAGAGAGTGCTGGTTATTCAGATAATTGTGAAGATGCTGATCTGCACAAAAATAATAATAATAATAGAGGACGAAAATAATAGAGGACGCGATAAAGGCTGATAAAAACAGATCTTGCTAAAAGGTATAAAAAAAATAAAATAAAAGTGCGTCCTTTCAACGCATGCCAGTAGAAACTTTAATGTTTATTTACGATCTTATGGAAGGAGTCTCTCCAGTGTCTCCAGTATCGCCTTTCTGGGATTTTAACTCACACCCTGGCAACCCAGCGAGTTCCCTCTAACCTGTTTAGAGTGAGGAAACACTTAAAACGTCCTCATAATAAGCACAGAAGACGATTCTTCCTTCACACGTTGCGACTCGTGTGCTATAAATTAGCCGTCTGACAGACTCGGAGCACAAGGCAGTTGTTGTGAAAGCTGCCTGTGCCCATGAAGACTAGCTTTGACTCATTACTGCGTGTGTGTGTGTGTGTGTGTGTGTGAACAAGCAGGTAGGGCGCGACGCTTTTTAGAACAAAGTCACTGCAGGACGTCAGATTTTCAGACACTCGGGAACTCTCTGACAGGAAATTGCGGATTACATGCAGTTAACTTCTTTTTTTTTTCTGCACTTATTCATCACAACTGTCAGTTTTTACTATTTATACCCCACCTTTTTTTTTTTTCCCCTCAGCTGAACCACTTCAACCTAAATAATTTGCCTTAAGTACACCCTGTGATTTTAAGCAGGCTCACATTAAGCGGAACTTTTACGTGTTGAAAACGACACATTCGTTTTTGCTGCTGTTCTGAGACACGCAACCCAGCCTCGAAATATTCCACTTGTTCTGATGCCAAGTGTTCCTAATCACACACTTAGGGACAGGTTTAGACTTGCAGGATTGGAAAATATACTTAATATATGCTTAAGTACTATTTTAGAACATTTGTACTTTACCCAAGTGTTAATGAGACTGCATCTTTGTACTCTGACTCCAAAACCCACAAAACTTTTTTTATTTCAATTTTGACCTTCACAACTTTTCAACGCTGTGACTTATTTATCCTGGTCAGAATTTGTTTTGGTTTTTAAAAGTGTTTTTTTAAAGACATTAAAGAAATGAGAAATTAGAAAAAAAAAAAAAAAATTGAACCAAAGTCAAGCTTGAGAATAACAATCCGTGGCCTTGTTAATCCTTTTTTTTTTTTTTTTTTTTTTTTTTAAAAATCTAATTAGCATGTTTTTTGTAATACTCATAATCACAGGATAATTGGGCGCATCGAAAAGCCATGACTAGCTGCGTAAAATAAAATCTCATGACATTCTAAACAGGAAAAAAAAATAAGTTAATCTGATCTTGCAGAGCTTCACCTCAAAAACTCGACAAACAAAAAAAAAAAAAAGCACTGTAGAAGTGCATTCTGTCAATTCTACACACTTTTCTAGCACTGGCATCATGATTTAATGTTTACGTTGACTGGGAGACACCGCTGTCAATCATTATGCAATCTGACACGCCCACACATTAATTAAGTTGGCGTGAGAGATAGTTTTCTCGAATACGTCGTTGGTAAATGCTTATTTCAGACAGATTGTTAGCATGGCAAGGTTTTTTTTTTTTTTTAATGTTCCAAGCGGACACCTCTACCTTTCTCTGCTAAATAAATTTGCCCCTTCGAAAAAAACTCGAAAACTCTGATCTTCTTCATAAGCAGCCAGAAATAAACCTCCAGACCCCAAAGCTGAGCTCAGGGCCAAGCGCACTGTTTGGAAGGGATTGGGACTGGAACCTTTACAGAGAGCTCTGCTGAGTAAAGAGCAAACCTGGTGCCAGAAAGACACAGAAATCGAGGCCAAACCCTGAGGGTCACCTTCTGGGAAACCGAATAGTTAAAGTGCTACAGCGAAGGCTGCCAAGAAGCAGAAAGTTCTTGCAGTGGCTTGGTCTAGATGACCACATCATCCAACATTCAACGGGGACTGGAAATGTTTTTTCCCCCCCAAAAAAACCAACACTTTATTAGCAGAAACACTCAACCTGAAGATCGGAAGGAGGCATGCTGTTTGCGGGAAAAAAAAAAAAAGTCTTACCTTTTCACATGGTAGACGATTTAATCTAAAATGCAATCCAAACACAGAGCTGAGCAGTTGAAGATTATAAAGCCTTGCTCATGGGCTCAACCCTTCCAGTCACGAGAACAGAACCCCGGTTGTAAATATCAACCAGAGATTTAATATTGGAATATATTTATTCAACAGAATGAAAAAAAAATCAGAATTTCTTTTTTTTCCCTGGGGTGTTTTTTTCATTCACAGAAACCTGGAGCTGTATTTACTATAGAAACAAAGAATTCTACGAATTCGAATAGATCCGAGAATTCAACAGGCTCTGGTCTGTAATTCATTGATAGGCAAGTATACAATCTATACAACTTCTGGGAAATGGGAACCATTTCCTGGTTTCCTCAGACCAAAATGATTTTCTAGTTAAATGTTAAATCTGATTTGTTCTTAAATCTGCAACGTTAAAAATGTGTTCAAAGAAGATTGGTGGGGGTTTTTTTCTATTTAGTCCATAACGTACTTGTTGAAACTCAATGTGAACTCTAATTAGGTCTGTGCTGTTGTGAGAGCAGGCCTGAGGGGATCAATAGCATCGAGTGCTGCATTAATGAGAACCGAAAAAAAAAAAAAAAAAAAAAATCACAGACGTGTTATTTTCTTTGTTTCGTGTCACAGAAGAGATAAACGCAAAATCGCTAAAAGATTGAAGGGCTGGCCTGTTTTGCTCAGCTACTTAATCACAGTGTTATTTGTTGTGACGTGAATTGTAAATTCGCTACGTACGTATTAAGTAAATGCGACATCCATGATGGCGCCACTTCATCCCATCATTGATTATCAAGAACATTGCGTTCCACCAGAAAACATTTGGCCAATTTTCTTAAAATGCCCAGCGATTAAGACGTCAAAACGAGGGCCATCATTACAGGGCTAATTAGCTACTACATCATGAGCGATTAAAGTCTCCTTCCATGCTGTATGCCATCAAGACGTTTTCAAGACATGCAGAATGAATCAATCACAATGACTTATTTGTTTACTCATTTGCTTGTGAACTTGAGTCAGGAACTCGTTTTGATATCTCATTATTTATATCTCCACACTGGAGAATCAATTTATATTCATTTAGCCACCAGAACCGGTTTCGCTTAGTCACGACAAGCAGCCTGAAAACACCCAGCCACGGTGAAGGGCAGTTACACAACATCTCTAGTTTCCATTCGGAGAAATAGGATCGCCTTGAAAGAAATGGTAAGGTAAATATTTTAGACATTTAATACACATTAACACTACAAAACAGCACATGTTGAATTATTCAGCGATCAGAAAACAAATTTGTTCAACAAATCCAAGCTATTTTATATTTTGAAATTATTAACAGTCTCCTTAACATGATGGAGCTTTACTCACTTTTCTCCAAATTCAAATTTCTCCGATTCATATAAAAGAAGATAAATTTATACATGGAAATGAACCGCACTATTTCTCTCATTTCGACACGAAACCCTTATCAATCTGGCTTCATATATTTTTGATTTCTTGTTTCAAACCGCTTGCATATATTGATGGATCTCCATCAGCTGTTTCGCAGAGTACTTTCCGTCCATGCCCTGCTGCTCGATTTCATTTCTTTATCCAGATTTATTTCAAATTCGCAATTCATATTCATGATCGCTCTTTCGTCTTCTTCTGTCCGTGCTATTAGAGAGATTTCTTGCACATCAAGCACAAAACGTCAGTGTTATAACCCTGAGAACGCGACGTTGTGAGCTCGACCCGGCGTTGATCTGCTTAGATGAAGTGTGAAGTTTGACTCAAGCCAAGTGTACAGGATGCAGTGGTCATAAAATATCAGCCAAACGTGATGAACTTTTATGATCTGTTCACATCCCAACACCAAAACAGGAAACGATACCTAGACATAAAATCATATAAACATAATAAAGTTATATTTATCTTACAACTCAATTGGACCAGCCTTACAAAATGCTTTAGTATTTTTTTTTCATGTGTATCACAGTACACAGATCATATGTAATATGTGCTTTGGTGTAATTTGGAGGGAAAAAAAAGTAAACTTCTTACACATTTGGATTTATTTTGATTAAACTATAAACTACATATTATCGTGAAAGTACAGTTAAAGCTTTTTTAAAATTATTTTATTTAAAAACAATCTAAAATGCTTAAATGTTGGCGGTACGACAAAAATATTACATTGAGATATTTGAAGGCATTTCTATGATACGCAGTATGTAGGTTCGTTAACAAACTGCCAGGAAAACAGGAACAATACCTCACTTATTGAGGTAAAAATTTTAAAATTTGGTAGAAAGTTTAACAATTCAGTACAAAATTTTAACAACTCATATAAGGATTGTTATATGCAGTTGTTCTTAAAATACTGATCATATCATAAGGGATGACAATTACAACAATATATCGGCATATCGCCCAGTCCTAGTCCTCCCCATCACACAAGAGCTACCAATCTGAAGAGCTGAGAGTGCTTTTTTTTCTTCCCCCAGGATACTATTAACGCACTCATTCTAATACGTTAGTGTTTTCTATAGTAGCAACTTACACAGGGATCTGTACACCTAATAATGAGCAAATAAAAAAAACTATGAAAAATAATACACCGAAGTTTTCTGTAAGGATTGGAAGGAGTCTCCAGTGTCAGAGCTTGGAATCACTTGGTAAGTTTCCTAACTTGGGAACGTCTTCAGGACAAGGAGTTTACACTTTGGTAACATGACAAGCTGGGCGTTTTTTTTTTGTCTTATTAACTTCAAAAAGAGAGAAAAAACAGAGAGGCCGTTGAGGGAACGACTGTTTATAGCTGCTATAACGCAAATAAGAACAGGAACTAATTTGTTTCGTGGACTTTGCACAATATTAAATGTAACTATAAACATGAAAAGTGTGATGTCTTGTGCCTGTAATAAATAAAAAAAACTGTATTTATTGTCTGTTATAGGAAAATAATCTACTTTGGGGTGATAATTGTAACTTCATCACACCACCCTGTTGTTGATTATTTTCCCATAACAGCATGACACCAAGTGCTTTATTCCTTACAGTGTTGTACTTCAGTCTTTACTTTGGTTGTATATTAATAATGGTTGATTATATAAAGTTAAATGTATATTTAGTTTAGTTTTTTTGTTTTGTTTTGTTTTTTTGCCCCAGAGGGTTAACCTAATTTATACAAATACAATTTAAATTGAATATACTGTATACAGGAGCAAAACGTGTATACAGCTTACGTCACTGATTTCTTATGAGTTTATTAGACCTGACATTTCAGAAATAAGTTTTATTACCGTATTCCTTCTAATACATCTAAAAGCAAACTAACAGTGTACTTCTTGACACTACTTTTTCTCCAAACTTGGATAATCCTAGTATCTAGGATACTTGAATGGATTTTTTTTTTTAAACATAGGAGAATAAACTTGTGTCTACATGAATATCGTTTATACTGCTAAGAAGTGAGGTGACAATAAGTCATGTTTGGTATTTTAAAATACCAAATCAATGTGTTATTTAAAGCATTCCTAATGGACTAAAGGAGAAAAATATCATTATTAGAACAGTTCTAAATATATTCTTATTATATAAATTGATTAGAAATAATGGACTCAAACAGGCCCTATTGAGGTTCACAGTAGGATCACAGAGTTTTATTAAATAAGCCTTTAAAGCAGCATGGAACTGTGGTTTACTCTCAAAATCTTCTGTGCACAAAATACACTGTGGTAATTACCACTTATTCTTTTAACCTAGGGTCCATTCTGAGCTTAGTATAGTGTTAATGATTCATTAGTTCACACTGCTCACTACTTAGCAATGATACTTGATATCTCCTTAGAATTTATACCAATGTAATTGTAAATGATATACATATGGATTCGCATCATCTTATTTATTTGCAATATAACCAATATTTAAATAAATGTACTGTATACATCCTCCTGTGCTTGGGGATCCACCAACTGTCACCTTTTGACTTTAAAAATAGTTTATTTTTATTTAAGTTTTATTTTATAGTTTAATGTTATTTACCACCAAACACAATATGATTGTGAAATATTTTACAAAATGCCACTCACTAGTACGGCTGACTTCAGGTGGGTGAAGGCTGTGCTCTGTTTGCTCCAGATCGTAGCGCTCGGTGTCCTCTGACTCATAGCGCTCATGACGCTGATGATCACGTTGATGCGCACCTCTCTCGATATCCGTGACGTCGTGACTCGAGACGGACGAGTGCCTCCGGCGACGTTTGCGCCTGTAGCCACGTGGCACTGGTACACCGATGTAAATGGACTGATGATCTGCAGGTAGAAATTGGTAGAGATTAAGGAGAGACAACATGGAGAGATGTCGAGGATAAACACCCCCAGATCTAGCAAATTGAAGACAAGCACTCAACACCCAAATGTGCAATAAAGCCAGCCAGATCAAACAAATAACAAACAAATGATACAAACATTATAAAGGGAAAAAATCCATCAAAAAATTTGACACTCCGATCCAATAAAAAAATAAAACAAAAGACATCCAGATCCAATTTAAAAAAAGCAAAACAAAAAAATATACACCCAAATCTAACAAAAGACACAAAGATCCAACAATTAACAAACAAAAGACACTTGGGTCCAAGAAATAATGAAGAAAACCACTGAGACCCAACAAATACAAACAAAAGACACACAGACCCAACAAAAAAAAACCATAAAATACTCTAAAATCCGATATAAAAAAAAACAAAGAAACCAACATCAAACAAAAACCAAACAAAAGATACCCAGATCTAATAAAAAACAAACAAAAGACAATTAGCTATATCACATAACTAACATAAGACACCTGGATCAAACAAATAACACACAAGTAAGACTTTCGGATCCAACGAATAACAAACAAATGACACCCAGGACAAACAGAATCCAGAGAATTCAGATCCAAAAAAAAAGCAAACGAAAAGGCACACAGATCTACAAAATAACAAACAAAAGTCAGGTCAAGTCAAGACACTCAGATCAAACAAATATCAAACAAAATACATTCAGATACAAGACCTAACTGACAAGACACACAGATCTAACAAAGAGTAAACAAACACTTAGAGCTAACAAATATACAGCAAAAGACAGACAGCTCCAACAAACAACAGATAAAAGACAGACAGATAGAAAATAATGAACATAATGACTCTCAAATGTGATAAATAAAGCACAGCACAATTTGTTTATCGATATTTCATAAAGGTCTCTGCCTTTGTAATTGTCACCGATGATTAGCACCTGAGACATTGACTGTGACTTGTAATTTCATGCTCCAGCTAACGTAATGTTTTTTTTTCTCATCATTTCACGTCATGACCAGATGAAGGAATTCTGCTTTGACAAGAACCTTTTCAAAACCCAGCGCGGTCTCTCTTCTCCGAGTTTCTCTCTGTCTAATTAACTCTCACTGGACAGGAAATACGATGCAGTATGCAAGGGAAGACCTTGTATCAGTTCCTGTCGACACTTTGCAGGATTGCCTCGAGCAAAATCCATCTCATTAAGGTATTTGCTTGTCGTACGTATTGGTCTGATGAATAAATAGAACAGCACAAGGTTTAATGCGTCCTCTCAGCTGTGAATGAATTATGATTATGATGACCTTGAGTGGATTCTTAATGACCAAAACACATTAAAATAATTTATCATGTTGACAAATTGGGAATTGATCACAGAACTTAGTGCATGTGATATTATACTATTGGCAAAATGTAGCTGTTTCATACACTGGTAAAACTCTAGAGCAAGCCTATGTAGCAAAATGAATGCATAAATCTTCTCTATTGATTTTGCAATTATATGTAAACAAAACTCATTTCCATGCCAGTGCGATAGCACGACTAAGTGCACCATGTTTAGTAAAGTGCATGTTTGAGATCACTGAGCTAATACGTAACGGAGTCCACTGGGCTCAACCCAAAATGGCTGACGGTTCCAGCTACATTTAATTTTTTAATGAAAGTAAATGCCATCACATTATGCATTTTAAACGATGTATATAAATAACATTGTTGTATACAATAGCACTGTTGAATTTTCAGTTCTGATTGGTCGGAATTGGTCGGACAATTTCTATTGTCACGATAGTTTTGCACAACGTGTCGTTCTTAATTTAATTAATTTGAGATAATTGGACAAAATTAGAATAAAACACTTCAGGACAGAATGTTATAAGAACATAATCCGCGGTGGGAACAGTAACGCGGCTTCAACACACCACCCCATCGTGTTTTATTCCTTACATAATTAATACACTAATCTGTGTGATAAAACAGTCTATTAAAAACATAAACACTGAGGCTCGTAGTGTTTTCATTTTGTGACACGGCTGATTGCTGATTATGATGCAGAGAAATCTGAAGGGTCCTTAACGGCATCATGAACATAAATAGACACAGAGTTGATTGGCCAATAACAACATCTGTTTTAATATTTAGGCTTATTGCATAATGAGATATTGGCCATGTGTGTGTGTGTGTGTGTGTGTGTGTGTGTGTTACAAGAGTAAAACCATGTATTTCAGCTTACAAGAGCCTTTCTCTAAGCTGCAATAAATGTTTTGAGACAAGAGTCAAAGTCAGGGTTTATGGATGTTTTTAAATACTAAGCTTAATGATAAGGTTAACTGAGGTCCTCATAAGTGTTATAACACCTGAATGTGTGTGAAAAAAGACTTGCCTTCTTCTTCATCATAGCGGTAAGGACTGTTGCTCATCCCTCTATCATGGTCCATCCTGAGAGAGACAGAGAAAGAGAGGAAGGAAGAGGAAAGCAAGGAAGAGAGGAAAGCAAAAATAATTATTCAGAAAAACAAACAAATAAATAAAAAATGTCCATTTATTTTTTTAAAGGTGGTGATTAAGCAAATAAAGAAAATCTCTGTACATATGAAGTACATACATATATAGCATACATACATATACTGTTTTTTTTTTTTAAAGTCGGATTTTAATGCCCTTCCTGACGCAAACCTGGTACACATTCAGTCACATGGAGTCCAACATGGACGCCATTTCATTTCAGGACTCATGGAAGTTACGAAATTTCAACCACATCACCGTGTTTGTTTTGATTCTTTTTCTTGATTCATTTTTTTAATGTATGAAGAGCACATAGTTCTTTCAAAAAAGATCATTGATTGGGATGCTTATGCATTTATATGGATTTGACTGGATGTTTTAAATATAGCGAATAAAGAAAGATTATCTACAGAAACACAACTGGCAAAAGAAAAAAACTATTACTGTTTATTAAGGATCTTGTATTAAGGACTTTGAAGGTCTAAGAGAAAATGTAGAAAGAAAGAGTAAGTGTACAAATCAAATTTTATATTCCATTCTTGTAAGGTACAAATGCCCTAAATTTTATTTAAGTAGCCATTCATAATATACGACACTTTCCTAACTGAAAGAAATAAACAAACTCATTAGTAGACTTTTATTTTTTATGTGGGTGTATGGCACTTCTCCTCACTCGAGGCTGTGACTCAGGCTATTGATCTGCCTCACGGCTTCCTGTCCTATCTCCCATCGATACTTAAAATAATTAAACTCACCCAGGCTCAGTGGAAACCCACGTGATTAAAACCCCCGGGAGAACCCGTGCAGCTCATGGCACATGCCAAATCTCCTTTGTAAGCATGTACCGTGATAATATTATATATATATATATTGCTATTATCATTCAGCTAGTTTGTGTGATCGGAGTTATTTTCATGCTAGCTAAAATTCCAGTAGATTAGGAAGATGGATTGATGGACAGATAGATAGATTACAAAGACTTCATTGATCCTAGAGGAGAAATGTGGGCGTGTTGTAAAAGCTGTAGCATTAGCTAATGTTCCCACTAGCATCATTAACTGAAATCAGACATCTTTTTGTGGAGTTTTCTTGTAAGACTTTACACTGAGGGAGGAATTTGACAGATTGCATGAGTAATCTGGGTAGTTTTGCCACAAACAATGCATTCTTGAGAAATAAGAATGTTTCTGTATGTTTTTTTTTTTTGATAACTGATTAAATAGAAATCATCCATGGCAGTGGACTGTAAGAATGTACAGCTGTGTGGAGATATGGATGGTTTGGCGCGGTCACTGGGTCAGGTTTGGTTTGTTAGTTTTCTGGCCTGTAATTCATACTGTCACATCATCGATCAGTGTCCCGCTGCCGCAGAGAGAGAGAAAGAGAAAGAGAGAGAGAGAGAGAGAGAGAGAGAGGAGCTGGGACAGGCCTAATTGACAAGCGATTGCATTCCTCCATTCCTCAATACAATCGCTGCACTCGTACAGTATCTCTCACCAGCCTGCCAAACTTCCTCCAAATCCGCATGAAAAGTGAACTCTGATCAGGATTCTCACATAGTCATTAATCAATGAGATATCGAGCCTCCGGGTTTTTTTTCTCTGCACAGCGGAGAAATCATTTTTCATTTAAATCACCAAAACCAATAAAGTCATGAGCATGCACATAGCTGACGATGATGGCAATACAAGTTTCTGTAATTCTGAAACAAAACTCAGTTAAAGTGATTTCACACGAAATCGTAATGGCATTAATTTGGGAATGTGGAAATACCTCAATTCGGAATATACCATAAATCCATAAAAAGTCCCATATCAAGTTCATTTCTAGAATCATTTCCCAAATGTACCATATACAAAATTACACACCAAAGTCATGGAGAATTCGAGACAGATACTATGGACTCTAGAAACGTATAATAAACTTATGGAGAATCTTTGAATCGCAGGTCAAGGATGATGAAATTTCTATAATTGCGCATCACTGAATCACTGAGACTTCGAGGATAAGAATAATGACGTCGTGAGCATGAACATGGCTTTCTGTCATCGAAAGCTCTAACTGCATGAACAGAACGAAAGCGTTTTTAGGTGAAAGTTTAATGGAATTTTGGGAAAGCAGAAGTTCCTCGGTTGTGAACAGAAATCAATGGATTATAAATATCAAATAATAGCACAATCGCATTAACATTCTCAACACAAATATTTAGTCAGAAAAATCTAAGCTACAATGCCAGTCACGCATCTCTGGATCCTTCGGAATTTCTACAAATTTTCCATTCATGAAATTTTGTTGTCCGTACAGAGTTTGTTGTCATTTGCAATGTGATTCTGATGATTCTGAAATTCTCTCGGAATTTGATATACGAGCCATCAGATGTCACTGTGTTTAAATTCTGGAAGACGGAAAAACAGGATTTTCCACCAGTGATAGATACTTTAACATCTGTAATGGATGTAATTTTTTATATATATTAGTTATTTTCCAACTTTGTTTGGTGTCTGCCAGCAAAGATCTTGCTGTGTAAGGAGCCAGATTCAAATCATCATCAAAACAGAGAAGAGCGCTGTACTCTGTACAGACAACAAGATTTAAAAGGTTTAAATGACCGAATTTTAAAAAAAACAAACAAAAAAACAAGAAATTTAGTCAACAGAACAGAGGTGAATGAATGAACCAGCGATTATTTCCCCACTGATATTGGGCATGTTGTTCTAGAACATTTCATTGTTCATCACATGATTCTAGAATATTTAATTGCTTCATATCGTAATTGAATATTTCAGCATGTTTTGCCTTTGATTCTAGAAAATTACATCATTTGTCATGTGATTCTAGAATATTTCAGTGTGTTTGGCATGTGCTTATAAAACATCTCATTCTTTGTCACATGACTCTAGAATATTTTATTGTTTGTTATAATGTTTCTAGAATTTCTCATTATTTGTGATGTTTCTAGAACATTTCGTTGTTTTATATCAATACAGAATATTTCAGTCGACTCCAGAAATTGTTTCTCATATGTTTCTAGAACATTTCATTGCTTCATAACATCATAGGATATTTATCCTCATATGACTGAAATATTCCAGTGTGTTTGCCACGTGATTCTAGAACATTTCAATGTTTGTCATTTAATTTTACAAAATTTCATTGTCATATGTTTCTTGAATACTTCATTGTTTGTGATCTGTTTCTGAAATATTTCGTGGTTTCGTTTTATTCTGGAACATTTCAGCATGTTTGGCATGTGATATTTAATATTTCTTTCTCACATGATTTTAGAGCATTTTCTTGGTTGTAAAATGATTCTAGAATATTTCAGTGTTGTAGGATCCTAAAATTTTTTTAGTACATTTGACATTTTGTAGAGTATTTCAGTATGTTTAGCATACGATAGTTGAATATTTCAGTATGTTTAGCATATGATAGTTGAATATTTCAGTATGTTTAGCATATGATAGTTGAATATTTCAGTATGTTTAGCATACGATAGTAGAATATTTCAGTATGTGTGTCACCTGATTCTGGAATAGTTCATTATTTGACATGTGAATATCGAATATTTCATTGTTTGTCACATGATTCTAATATTTAATTGTCAAGTGATTAGAGAATATTTTAGCATATTTGTTTTAGCGAAATTATATATCATTCTAAAATTTTCAACTGAGAATTTTTTTTTTTTTGCTATCTATTGCTCATTTTGTTTTGCTAAAATCTATGGTTTTACTGTATCATAAATCAAATTCTGTTCACTACCAGCTAGCATATTACTGTATGGTCTTTCACAGCTGGAGGTACAGATCTGTGCCAAGACTTACAGATAAATGCATCATTTTCAACATGACAGCTTGTTTGTTCTTAGTGTATATTTATGTCCTTGCTATACTGTACTTCTAGATGGAAACGATTACCTCAGGAGCTTTTATACCGAAATATGATGATCTTTATAGCCTTAAAACGCCTCTTGGACTGGGGTGGTAATATAAATCTGCTGCGCTCTACCTGGCCAGTCTACAACTAATCAAATAGTTTGAACATATAGGATAAATAAATCATCGTTCTCAAGGACTGCAGCAACAACTAATATATTCCTGATTCTAATCCATGCAGCAAAGTCTCTGAACGTCACACGCCACAGACGGATGAGATTACACAGTCTAAAGGAAAGATCACTGAGGCTGGTTGGTTTGTTAAAGTAAAATAATCCAAAAAAATTAAACATCATTGTCCAAACATGATATTCACAGTTAATTCTAGTTTCTAAAATAAATACCTGCATTAAGTCGCTCTATAAAATGTGTAGTGAATCTAGAAATCTAGAGATCATTAAAGTGTTACGGTGATTTCATCGCAGTTAAGGGTGCTCTTTGGCATGATGCAAATAATTTTCGCACTAAAAAATTCTTAATAATAAGTTCTTAATTCTTAACAATAAGCTTTGGTTGCTAAGCAACATAACAGCCAAAATGTAGTGTGTTTTATGCACAGAATGCACACAATGGCTGTAGTGAAAGAGATTTATTGGTTATAAAACCTGCCGCATTAATACAGAACTGTGATGTGATCACAGGTGTGCGTATATCGTGGATCTTACAGAGGCTTCGAACGCGGCTCAGCCAATCAGATTTTAGAACCAAAACTATCTGTTTTTAGTCAAAATCATTATATACGTATCTACAGCCTGGCTGTTCCTAGAGCCTAGGAAAATTTGGCTGCAGAGTTTATATCAGCTCTTACACTGCCAAATGACCAGCAAATTGTTAAATTATGGCCTAAACTGTATATATCAAATAAGAAAATACAGTGCAGGAACACAGACATGTTGCTAAGCGTTGCTAAGGCGAGCGAGACATCTTACCTGGTTTCACCTGGAGAGACTGAACAACAGAGTAAAGGAGGATTCTGGCTAATCAAAGGGATTCATGGAAGCAGCTTGGAAAAAGTCGACTGAAAGAGCTAAAAGTCCACAGGAGGCAAACTCTAGCACTCTGTTCCATTCACACACACACACACACACACACACACACACACACACACACACACACACATGCTAACTAGCTCTCAGTCAATGATATGGACCGCTGAACAAGTCAATAGGTGGAGAACTGGGATTCAGGCAAATGGGACATTGGGATGTTTGTGTGTGTGTGTGTTTCTGCCTGAAACACACTTGTTCCATGTCGGAAAATTCAGTTACAGCTTCACCTCAGACTACTACAAAGCGCTGACACTGGAGACTCCTTCCATAAATGTTAAATAAACATCCCATTAGAGAAAACTTTGTCTCATCGACGATCATTTATATTATTTTTCTCTGTTAAATAACAATACATTTTTTTATCCATTTATTATTAGGCATGGATTATATGGAGCATCTGCCATACAAGTCCCTGTTCACTGTTAACAGCCAATCAGATTCAAGAATTCAACTGCGCTGTGGTACAAATGTCAATATTTAACACACAAATGTTATTGCAGCGCTTTAAATGTCATCAGTACTCTAGTGTTCAGCACAAGACGAGGCTGTCAAGGCATACGGCAGGCAGAACCTGTTACTCCAAGCGCTAATTAATGTTTATTAATGTTTGTTAGGGTTGGTAATCATTGCTATATGACAATTTAATATGAATACAAGTTTTCTTTCATTGGTGGACGTCCTTATTAACACCAAACACGTTCATTCCAAAGTTCCAGGAAAATTATTAGCATCTATATCAATATTGATAACTCCCAGGCAGCGTTAATGAGGGGACGTTCAAGCGTGGAGGATCTCTTCCTCTCTGATCACCGGGTTCTCATTTATCTAAACAAATGGATATGGCTTTGTCGATGAACGGATCCATTTTGGCGGCCTCGGGCAGCTTTTGCATCAACACCTCAGCCTGGAATCTGGACCACGCTGGGATAGGAGTGTTAGCAGTTATCGACTGCTAGCAAAATCCCAGTCTGTGACAGATGGTACGCTCACACACTCACACACACACACTCACACACACACACACACACACAAAGTCAGTCAATATAACAGAAGATGAAGATTGGATATATCAGTATAATGTATATAATATACACTAAAAACATAATGTAATGTATGTATAATATAAAAAAAAACACTTGACTGGAAATCTGTCATAGCAGATGACATAGCATGACATAGCAGATGTAACAATGTTATATATGGTCATTATTGTCGTGACAGTCTATGTCCAGTTCTATAGCAATGTTGTGTCCTCTGTACAGCTGTCAGTGTTTGACGTCATGGCAGATTACACCTCTAATTTTTCCAAACTGCACTGTAGTTAGCGCCATTTCATTACATTATGACACATTCTACATGACACCTATCATATCAGAGCACCGCCAGTGATTTTCAGTATGTGCTACATAAAAGAAAACACCAAAGAAAGAGAAAAGGCAGAAAACTGAAAGAAAATGACATACGAGGTGGAGTAAAGAAGAAGACGATCTTTATGCTTTGGTGGGTGTGGTCTCATTTACACAGTGGCTACTTGGTACCACTGTTTTTGCCATAGTATAAAGTGTTTTCATTAAGTACGTATAATAATAACAAATGCCACACATTGCAAAAATTAGTTACATGACATTTTTCTTTTCAGCATATGACACATTTATGATATTATGTTATGCGAGGCTTAAAAATAAAGGTGTCCTTTGAGCCTTTCAATGCCACAGAATAGCCATTTTTGGTTTCTTAAAGAGCTATTTTTGGTTCCCTCAGGAACCCTTGATTCATTAGACATATTTTGGCCATATTCTATAGACCTTTTTTGGTTTTTAAGAGTGTATTAGGCAGTGTTCAAGTAAAGTGTTAGCAAAAAGCGTAGCTCTATAACTATAAATGTCCCTTTGAGGTGATTCTTAAAGATTCAATGTAGATCGCTACAACACTGTGTTTTAGAGTTAATTCTAAGTAGAAAACGTTCAGGAAGCAGATTTAACCGTGCACAGATCTGAAGGTCTTCACTGTAGATCAGTAAGCTTTGGTTTGCTTAGCAACAAAACAAAGATCTGCCTATAGCTGTTTCTGCCATGGGCAGAGATTCATTGTTAGAGAAGACACCTGAAAACCACACTTTTTTGCTTTGTAAAGTAAAACAGCATTCAGACAGCACTGAGCATTCAGGTAGAAAAAAAACAAAACAATTCACTGAAGATGAAAGGACGCTGGACATGAAAGACGCACACTTGCTTCTGGTAGCAGTTAATTTCACTTGCGCTGACTTTATCTAGGTGAACTTTGACTTTATGAGCCTTGGACTTGTGCCAGTACAAATGGAGGAGCTGCTTATTAATAAGCTCACACATTTTTCTTATTATTGCTTGACATACTGACATACGCTAGGGTTCTCTCTCTCTCTCTCTCTCTCTCTCTCTCTCTCTGCCTGCTAGGATTTTCTTGTTCACAATATTAGCACCTCTGCATTTGGGCCAAAAGAATTGTAATATAGTACCATTTTCAGTGAGTTGGCACCTCAGTAGTTTTTCAGTTCATTTATATAATCTGTGATTACCAGCAATAATACCATGAACTTCGCAGGCAAAACCTTGGAGTGTCGGCCGGTGATCAGTATCAAATCATTATTGACTCAGACATTACATCACTGCTGTAAAAGGTCATCAGCTGAGGACTTCTCATGCACTTGATTAGCACCCACCGGATTAAATATCTCCTGGCAAATTAAGCCCAGTGAGGACAGATTTAACACTGCGCAACCATGTTAAATTTTAACTGGGGTCTCCATGTATAATATAAAAATGCATTAATCTTTTTCTCACCCTCTCTCTCTCTCTCTGTCTCTCAAATTGCTTCTTTAACACGGCTCTCTGGCATTAATTCCCATGCAGGGCTCATTCACAGAGAGGAAGACAGGCTTCATGGCATATTAAACCATCAGTCTCGCACAAGAATTGTTCTTCATTAAACCGATATATGGTGCAAAGAATCACTCCATACACTAGGCATTGTTTCACACACTAAGTCATTTGAAATAGCACCGTAGCACCTCGATGGCAAAGTGATTGAGAAAGTGGCCTTTGCTCCATGTAGAAGGAAATTAGGGAAGGCATGAAAACTCTGCTGAGGAACAGAGAAGGCTGTTTAGCTGGGGAAGGCGCAAAGGTGCTTGCTGCTCCATTTCCTTCTCTTGCTTGTGAATTTGTCACAGCAATTACAACTATTTGGAAGACTTTCAGTTGACCCATGAAAGCCTGTTTCCAAGGTTCAGAACTGGAAAAATTCTTGCAAATAAAATACATTTGCTTGGATTTTCAATCTGGCTCTGACCCATGTGGCTCCCCACACTTGGCACCCCATCTGGCACCCCACCTGGTTTTCTTATCCCTCGCTCTGACTGACTGGTCTCACTCGAGTCTAGTTCCTTCTGTCCGAGCTTCCATGTAACACCTTTTAAGGGTTTGTCCCTCTGGTGGAGCCCTTAAAGATTCTACGTAAAATCCTACAACAAGGTTACAGTTCTGAGTAGCAAGCCATTGGAAAGCTAGAACCCTTAACTCTTATCCAAAGAACTTTTGAGGAACCAGTAATGTTGTAAGTCTTTGTGATGGACTTTCATCTGAGGGGCTTCACCAGTTCTTCTGCACTGTGAGGAATTCTTCACCATTTAAATACTATATAATGATTCACTGCTGTGTTATCAGTGCATTGGGTAGTGTTGCTGCCTCATAGCTCCAGGATCCCTGGTTTGATCCTGAGCTTGGTTTACTGTATCCCCATATCCATGTGGGTTTCCTCCGAGCTCTCCAACCTCACATCCAGAATGTATTCCTGTGTCATGCCCAGCGTTCCCAGGATAGGATTTGACCAGGTTAAAGTGGTTCCTGAAGATGATAAATGAATCTGTAGCTTCATCAAACTGACATGACAGCAGGGTCCAGGGGTGTAAATTAGCATGAGGACCATAATCATTCATTCATTCATTCATCTCCAATAACCACTTTATCCTGGTCAGGGTTCTGAAGGCTATCGCAGAGTGTGAGGTGGGAATACACCCTGGATGGGATGCTATTCCATTGCAAGGCACTATGCATACACACATTCACTCCTAGGGTCAATTTAGAGTCCCCAAATCCATTCATCAGAGTTTATTGGGAGGTGGGAAGAAACCAGAGAACCCGGTGCCAAGTAGCACCACTCTGAAGATTTTCACCCTATTGTCTCAAGATAAGAAGTTCAAAATCTATCAATACCAAAGCCAACAGTGGCCAGAAGCCCAAGTTCTCTGGGTGGGAAGATGTTACATGAGCAGCAGTCTGAAAAGATGCAGCGTCTGGCTTCAGTGTCTGGCTTTATATCATAGGAAGCACATTGGCCATTGTCCTAGATCAGTTAGATGATGTAATTGGATATAACCAAATTAGAGTGGAAAAATTAAGGAGCTTCATGTCTAGTGTCATATATCAGGTTAGATTAGCTTCTACAGCCTGCTGCTCAGTGGGCCTGCTATGGCTTTGAAAAGCAGCCCAGATTCTTCTGCTTTTTCAGCAAATCTCCCACAGGAATGGGAAGTTAAAGTGCTATCCACTCCTGAGGTCCAGGTGTCATCTCCTACATCTTTCATGACAACAAGTCAACCCGAGCATCAAGCAGGGATGAAGGTGCAGAAGGGGCAGTTTGATCAACCATGTGTTTCACTGAAATATCTAATGAAACATGAAGTTTACAGCTTAAGCAGTTTAGATGATTATTCTGTTTGATGTTTGATCTGCAGTAACAGGTCAGGGCCTTTGTTCTATTCCCATCGCTAGCCTTTGAGTAAATGAAGACTGGTGTGAAACCAAACTCTTTTTTACTTGTGGATGCGATGGTGAACCAAACTGCCCAGCTCCAATGGCACAACAAATTCCCTTTTAAACTTCAAGAAACACTTGAATACTCAGCTCTTCCATGATGCCTAAACTTTGAAACGCTGCTGAACTCTGAATGCTGATTGGTCAGTAGGTTGGTCTGACAATAGCGCTGACAATTAATGCTGTCATTCTAATACGTTATCCTTTCTATAGTAATTGGTCAATCACAAGGACTTGTAAGGCGGTGTCTTCAGGATGGTAGAGTTTGTGCTTTCTCAGAAACAAGCTGCATTGTTTTCATATTAACTCCAAGAGAAAGTGAGGGAATGACTCTTTATAGCTTCTATAAGTAACCGATAACAGGAACTAACTTGTGTCATGGAATAATTGTAAATGTTGACAAATTGCTGTAGTAAAAGAGCAATATAAGTTCTGTTATAGAAAAACACTCAACTTTGCGATTGTAAGTAGGGAAGGAACTTCCCTTCATTACACCACCCTGTCATAGATTATTTTCTTAGAACAGCACATCCCAACATGTTTTATTCCTTTCATAACATCTCACGTTTGTCATTTGCACTCCTGAGAACTAGTGCTTACACTAACCTTCATGTTTATTCCACTCCATCTCTTCTTCATACCACTACATCATCCCACTTGTTGGTGGCAATTTATTTCTTCAGTACTTGTATCACAGATTGGATTCTGCCTCAGTTTTCAGCATCTACCAAATGATAAAATGTCAATGTAATATTAAATGCACAAGTAAATATGCTTTCAGTGTACAGAAAATAAAATTGACCAAGGAATAAGCAGATAAAGATGCCCCCAAAACAGGCTTGGATGAAATTTCAGAAAGAGCCAGGCATAATTGGTAGAGTGACGGTGAAAAGGAGGATGAGGCTGAGAACAGGAAGGAAACGTACACTGAGGCAAAACCAGGCATGCAATTTAAGCCCATTTTCTGCCAATTTTGCTAGCCTGAGTTGTACCCATTATCCCAGTATTTTCCCATCCTGTTTATTTACTTACGTGTGCCTGGTGCTCTCTAGCATGCATATATTGGTGTCTGGTGCAGTGTTCTCCACAGGAGAGCCCTCCCTCAGGTTGGGTCAGCCGGCCGACCATGAAATAGAGGACTTTCCAAAGCATGTGCATGACATCAAGCGGAACTCCAGGCAAGTCATTTTAATCAAGCGAACATGGGTGCAGGCTGATACACATGCTAGCTAGCTAGGACAGAAGGAGTGGAGGCTGGGTCATTTACGAACTCGAACTCTTAGATGTTGGACTGACCTTGGCTTGAGTGAAATGTGTATTTAAGGAATCTCTGCTTCAGCTGTTGCAAATGCAATGACGATAGAGTAATTAAACATGACCGTATCTCAATCTCATGCAGGAATATGACAGAGTGGACTTCAGGAGTAGTTTGGTGAGCTGTTTTGGATCGAAAGTCGTTATATCTGTGGTTAGAAAAAGAGCAAAATATGTAGTATGTACAGAATAAAACACTTCAGGCAATGCTGTTATAGACACATTAACATTAAGGTATTTGTACTACATACAGCTAATATACACACTTTAAGTAGCAAGATTGATTAAAATCATAGCTACCTCTTAGGTAGCAGTTGCTATTTATCACTGGTTCAGTTTATACAAACACACCAGACATAGGGCACGCTTCCGAAATGGTCTAGCTTAGACTACCATTTAATAGCACTTATACATCCATTAACCATATGAAGCGCTGTACCCAGGACAGAACCATCCTTTACATCTAGACACAAAAACTCCTCACATAAAAACAACATGAGTCATGTTTTGGCTTACAAAGGCTTTCAGAAACAGCATGGGCCGCCAAATAATCCTTTCTTTATATCTAGTCTTACATGTTTCTATTTTTTATTACTGCAGTCAAGCCATCATGTCTGAGTCACCTCTAAGAGTCATCTACATCACTCTCAGAGTGGGTGTAAGGTCCGGGGCAATTTCAGAGTCCTCCAGAACCCTCCATTAGCAGAAAAGCTTACTGGAGGGGAACTAAGGATTTTGCATGAACTAATGAGTCTGCCTGTGCTATTATTCAAAGTGACGTACAAATGAAATAAAATCCAGTGCAAGCGCTGACATTGTATATTCATTGTAGTGACATGTTTGGTAGCATGTTCTAGACAGGATCTATGTACAGAGCAATTGAAATACAAAGACTACTATTCACTGCCAATAATCCAACATTGCAATGTAACGAAAAATAACAACTTGTGTATTTTTGGGACGTTCTTCCCAAACGCGAAATGACGTCTCATTTTATAACAGCAGAAACGTTTGCCAACACTTTTTCTGATTTAAAAAAAACAAAACAAAACATAATGGCACTCATAACCTTTAGGTCACTAAGGTCACAAATCATTAACCACTGGGCTACCACTGCTCAGTAGGTATGTACAAAAAAGGGTTCAAGGTGCAACCTTTAGACTTCTTTGGTTTGGGAACTCTGACAGTTTGCATGTAAATTTCTACAACAGTACATTTCCCTTTCCCTATGAAGCATAAACCATTAAACCATTCCAAAGAACCAATAGGGAGCCCTTTTTAGTGTGCTGATTTCTACATCTCTTATTAACTTGCACTTGCATTGTTTGCTATGGTTTTTTTTTGTGTGTGTTTCAAGAGAGTGAAAAGAGAGATACTGTTGAGCGAATGACTGTTCATAGCTGCTATAATGTCAATTAAGTTATTTTTTTGTGCTTCCACAGGGATGGTGTCCAGCCTGGAAACAAGATTCATCACAAATATTGCTGCTCCTTCCAGTGAGACAGGAAGTCTGTGACATTTTCGTGAACTGCAAAGTCAGCGATATTGCGTGACTCTCTAGCCACCTGAAAGAGCACATGAGTGCAGTACATAGTGGCTTTAAATCAAGGTTGCCAGGTCTGTGTGGGATTAAAAAAAAAAAAAAAGGGAGGAATGGTGGTGCAGTGGGTAGTGTTTCCTCCTTAGAGCTCCAGGGTTCAGTCGTGAGCCTGGGTTACTGTTACTCCCTAGCCTAATTACTATTTTAAACCTGTGATATTCCAAAAACATAAAATCAAACCTTCTAGAAACTCCAAAAAACTGCCATTGGCAAATGCTTGGTAATATTTACAAATAGCACTGTATTAAACATTAAGCGTGCATGCAGGTTTTCTAAACATCAACCTCTTAAAATGGAGTCAGGTGCTCAGTTTTTTTCATGCACCTGGTAGCTGGATGAACTCTGTGGATGCACATGCTACGCGACCAGGCCTGGGATTAGTCGTAACAAACGACTCATGATTCATTCCAAGATGGATGACTCTGAGGATCTGCTTCCTTTAATAGTAGAAATTGTCATGAAATTTTAATAGCGCCACCTGCGGTACTGGGGCACGACGAAACCGCAGAGAGTACGCAAGCTTGTAAAGTGGTTTCGTCTTTGCGCAACATATACATCGTCTCTGCATTAAGTGTGCTGAGGCCTAAAACTAATGTACCATCACATACAGAGAGAGGGGTGGAAGAAGAGTTGAATGACCGGCAGTTACTGTTTTATAATTACTCACAAAAAGACTCATCATCATCATGCCTCCTGCTCTCACTGAGTGAAGTGCTATTTTGGCTCCACAGCTCATTTCCTGCCATTGCTATAATTATTCCAGTTGCCGTACTTGTTATTCCTCCAGAGCCTGAGAGAGTGCACTTGAAAAGTGACTGAGTTAATATAATTATAGCGAACACGACCAGGCTTCACGGGGTGATCCCTTCGTTCTGCTGGACTTATGTCTCGGTGCTATTTTAAATTCAGCGTCACTTGCATGAATGCAATATTTCGGTTCCTTATAGTTATTTTTAAATTCAAGCCCAATTTAGCTCACACACATGGCAGACACCATGAGGGTTCTGTGGGCAGAACCAAACCCTTCAAGTCCAAACTGAGTGCAGCAGTTTTCTGGCTGTTCTCCAAGCATCGACTGCAGAGTTTCCCCACAGCGCCTAGCAGCAAGGCAACACAGCCTTCTATAGAGCAGCAAACCACTAAGGCAAGAACATGTAAAAAAAAAAATAAATAAATAAATAAAAATTAAAAAATGACCTGTCAGTTTGTCTTGTATGTGATGGGAAATAAACACGCTTGGGAACAGATTAATGCAAGTCATATTTTATTAATAGGGACTGCAGTGTGTTTTTCATAAGGCCAGTGGTGTGGAAGACTTCTGTCTTCAGCAACAAGCTTAAAGGAACAGTACGGCCAAAAACAGAATGTACTATTTTCTAGTTATATAATTGCAGTCGATCAGGTGAGACATGCTTCTTTAGTTTATGCATTGGAATGACGAGAATAATGTAGTGAACAGGGAATGAGGAGAAACTTCATATACTTGCTTTAAGCTACATTATTAAACAAAATCTTTTTTTTTTCCCACAGAAACTTGCAAAATAGCAGTAATTAGCCCTATTCGGATGGGATTAGTGTCTCTGGGTGACGTTTGTAATAACATTTTTACACTGTGTTAAAACTACAGTGCCAACTAAATTCTACAGCGCTGTGGTATAAGTACAGCATAATAAATGTCTGCAGTTGTTGTTATTTTTTGTTAATTTACAGTATGTGGATATTTTCAGTCATGTTTTGAATAAACAGTCATTGCAGTGTCATTAACATTCACACAAATGCCAATTAACAATATTAATGTATTTGCATGTTGACATTATTTATGGAGTATTAATGCTTTAGTAATGCAGTATATAACACTGTTAAAACGTTGTTGTGTGCCGTGTGCCTGTCCAATTTGATATTTTATTAATGTGACATAAAAAAACTGAAATCTCTTGCTCGCCTAAGTACTCAACCCCTGTGCTGTGGAAGCTCCCAGTTTATACCGATGAAAGAAATTGCACTAACGAGGACACAATTACCTTACCATTGGCATCCACCTGTAGATCATTAAAGTTTCTGTCATATTTTCTGGATAAAAACCCCACTGCTGAAGGCTCATTGGTTAGGCTGTGAATCTGAAGGAAAATGAAGACAAAAATTGCATTTTACAGAAGTTAGAGAAAAAGTTATAGAAATGCAGATTAGGGAAAAGGGTACAAAATAATATCCAAATGTTTGGATATCCCAGTGAGTACACTTGGATCAATAATCAGGAAGTGGAAGCTGCATCACACCACCCAGGCACTGCCAAGGAAAGGCTGGCCCTCAAAACTCAGTGCTCAAACAAGGAGGAGACTTGTGAGAGAGGCCAACAATCACTTTGAAGGAGCTACAGAGTTCAGGGGCTGGGAATGGAGTAATGGTGCACCATTCAACCATATCAAGAGCACTGCATAACACTGGCTTGTATGGGAGGGAGGCAAGAAAGAAGCCATTACTCAAAAAGTACCATCCGAAAGCAAGTCTGAAGTTTGCCAGAAAGCATGAGAGTGACCCAGCTTTAATGTGGGAAAGGGTTTTGTGGTCAGATGAGGCCAAGATTGAGCTTTTTGGCCAAAACTCAAAGCACTATGTATGGCGCAAACCTAAAACTTCCCATGCCTCAAGACACACTGGACCTACAATAAAGTATGGTGATGGTAGCATCATGCTGTGCTTCTCATCAGCAGGGACCGGGCATCTTGTTAGAATTGAAGGAAGAATGGATGGAGCAAAATATAGGGAAATACTGCCAAAAAACTGAAGCTTGGGAGGACAATGGTTGGTAGGACCTTTCAGCAGGACAATGATCCCAAGTCCAAGGCCAAAGCACCACTGGAGTGGCTCAAGAACAAAAAGGTAAATGTCCTTCAGTGGCCCAATCAAAGTCTTGATCTCAATCCCATTGAGACAACCTGAACAACCTGGAGTAAACCTGCCAAGAAGAATCACTCCAGCACTGTGTGCAAAGCTGGTACATACTGTACATATCATAAAAGACTTAAAGGTGTTACTGCAGCAAAAGGTGGCTCTACCAAATATTAATGTGTGGGGGTTGAATACTTACGCAAGCAAGTTATTTCAGGTTTTTTTTAATTTTCATAAAAATATTTCCCAACATGAATCCACCTTACAATAACATTTTGAGTTTCAGTGTTTTAAAATAAAATATCAAACAGAATGAATATTCAGGTGTCTGAATACTTTTGCAAGGCACTGTATATATATATATATATATATTCCTGTATATTCTTTTCACAGGGCAGAAGGAGAACAAATTCTGCCCTGGATGAAAAATCAAGTCAAATGAGTCGCAGGTGCGAATGATGGAATTACTGGAATGCACCATGTAAAGTAAATCCCATCCAAATAGGGCTATACTTTGTATTAATGTGTTTAAGATAAAGATCAAACTCTTAGCTCTCCTGTACAAATTCACCAACATTAGACAAAGTAAAAAAATTAAAAAAAAAACTAATGTTACAGTGAAATTTGGTCATGTTTGTAGATGTCAGCACGTGTCTTTAACCACAGTAGCATTGAAGAAATGGATGTGTTTTGAGGCAGAGGTTTACACAAAAGGTTTCTTCATAACCAACTACCTTGTCTGCCTGACTTCATTTATTGTCAAAGTCCAAAAAAGTCCTTAAAAAAAACTTTTTTTTTTTTTTTAATGACTACAAACAACAGTCATCAAAGCACCTTTAAAATGCCAGTTTTCCAAAAGCCTCCCTTAGTATTTTAATCATTTACAAAAGCACTTGCACTTGAGGTTACAGCACATTAACTGACAAAGCACAAATACTGAACAAAAATCGATTGCATTATTATAAACATTGTGTTTCTGAGCTTCAAACTGATTTTCTTCTTACCATTAAAAAAAAATGTAAAAAAATCACTCACAAATAGTCAGGGCTATTACGAAATAGCATGAGGTATCACTGAAAAAACAAAAAACAAAAACGTAGTGACTAAGGCAATGGGTTGTCCTGAATTAGTGTCAATTTCTACCCACAGGATTGTAAAGAGGAACAGTAGCGGCAAATCGAATTCCCGATTTCAATTCCCAAGAAAAGAAGAATGTCATGAGCGTGATACAGCTACCATACATGCCACTAGCTGTAAAATAACTGACTGAAGACTGAAGTGATTATGGCTACTTGGTGTAAGCGTACATTCTTCAAGTAGTGGCCTCGTTCTTTATAATGTTAGCGAGTTGATTTTAAATCAAGTTAGCTTGTTACGTTAGTTCCTTTGGATCTAGAGCGGGTTTTGTTTCACTTCTCAATCCCTCACTGTCAATGACCAATAGCAGCAGACTGTCAAGAACAACATACTGGGTAAGAGCTGTAATTTTCACTCACCTAACTTAGCTAGCATCTGCTGCCATGATGAACTCCTCAAAATGTTTCATCAGGTGACTTGTATTGTAGGATGATTCTGTAGTTGCTCCTCCGGATATTTCCACCGATCTGGTCCAATCATTAATCATGAAATATGCCCAGATCGCTTTCATTTCGTTTCAGCGTACACCTAGCATCACACCTTGTAACGGATGTTGGTATTTCGTATGTATAAATAAGTTTGGTATTGAACCAATACCTGATATCAGTATTAATATCAATGCATCCCTACTCAAATGGAAACAATCTGATCGATTGAAAAATTTAAATAAACAAATGTAAAAATTTAAGCTAAAGGAACAGTTCAGTTTCGTAGCTTCAATTCCTAGTGCCAAATCAATAAGATTAACATCACCAGGCTTTTCTAACATCTACACATACAGTACTTACACACCCATGTTCATTTGCAAAGCATTACAGATAAATAAAAGGCAAACAGAAGTAATTGTATTTCACCCTGAACTTTTCGATCCAAATTCACTTTTTAAAATGGGATGCTTTAAAAAAAATTTTTTTAAAAACCGGAAAGTTTCAGTTGCCAATCAAATGATTCACAGTTAAAATACAACATGATGAATACAACAAGCTAAACCCAACAAATCTGAAAAAAAAAAAATCCCTTTTGTGTAGGTAAAAATGTAGAAATGTGTTTAAAATGGAATTTTTTTTTAAAAAAAAATCATAAAAATCACATCCCTTATGTTCGACAGCTTAATGAGAAAATATGCATTGTCTAATGAATAAGGCTCAATGAAATCTTTTTCCGTTGACAATGAACCCGGTGCGTAGTGCAAGACATGACAGTGCAATAAAAGAGCTAGTGCTCTTCATATATGAACTGAAAAAAATAAATTAAAAAAATCACAATTAAATTAAAAACAGCTGAAGGAGATGCACCTCGGTTCCCTTTCTGCCCTCTACACTCGATTGTCTACCTCATCCATTCCGACCTGGTCTTGTTTTGATAGCTTGAGGGATATCTCAGCCTGCATCTGCTCTAAGGTCACAGGGTCATCGAGGTCTGGGCTCAGGGCTTCTGCTTCAGACTCCGGTTCTGGTTCTGTGTAAGGTATGGGCAGGTAGCCGCCGACACGGGGCAGGCACATGCACCAGCCGGCGCCGGACAGGTCCAGCTCGTTGTAGTTGAATCCAGCCTTCTTGAGTATCTTGAAGTCCACCATGTCTACGGATTCGCTCATCTCCACCAGAAGGTTCCAGAAGACGCAGCTCAACAGGATGCCCAGAAACTACAGAGGGAGGGAAGATGAATGCAATGATGAAATTATCTAAAGAGCTCAGCATACTTCATGTGGAAGTGAGGTTCAGCTGGCTTCCACAAACAATAACTGCAGAGTAAACGGATGTGCGGAGGCTTGAACACGGTAAGCGACCAAGCCTGTGATTGGTCATTACAAACAAGCTTCCCTAAACCAATTTATTCCAACATGGGTGGCTACTTCCTGTAGTCGTGAAAATTGTCAAGAAATTTTAATAGTGCAACCTGCACTACTGGAACACCCGTAGAAGATGGGCGATGTGAAGGAGGTTTCGGTTTCACGCGACCCTTGCGTTAAGTATGCTGAGGCTGTAAATCGGACAACGGTGCTGACTTCCCCCATAGTCGCATCCAGAATGTAATATCTGGATATCAAATCACGTACTTTGCGTACTATTAAAGTAACAGAGGGGTGTAGTGCACTATTCATACAAGTTGATGTACCAGAACCATAAAAAAAACAACTGTGGAATGTTTTTTCATGCTGCAATTGACAAAAAAATTCAAAAACAAAATAAAAGTGTTCGGAACATCAACATTTACTAATTACTACAAAAGGACACAGAAAAATTGACCCTTAGCATAATTACACTTGGCATCAACCGCATCCTGTGTTTTTGACTCTCGACTTCTGATTTAGCAAATGCTTGTCAGCAAAACAGATGAAAATGGCAGGTTAGTCATTAG
Organism: Pangasius sanitwongsei; assembly: GCA_037576675.1. Classification (NCBI taxonomy): domain Eukaryota; kingdom Metazoa; phylum Chordata; class Actinopteri; order Siluriformes; family Pangasiidae; genus Pangasius; species Pangasius sanitwongsei. Next base: position 1,771,361 of record CM075026.1, on the reverse strand, counting down.
CTAATCAGCAACGCTCAATTTAGCAAGCTCCGCCCCCAACAGCTTCTGGTTTTTAAAAAAGCGCAGACTCTGAAGAAGTTTAAAAATTTATGTCCCAGAAACTACAATTCGCCCTGGTTCCTCCAGTGGAAAAGTTGCTGAGCTGCTAAAAAGATTCTTGTGGTAAAAAACTGTCCTAAAACTACAAAATTCCTGAAAAATAAAATTCTGACAGATATACACCTAAACTTTCTAAGCTTCTGAATAAATCCTTCAAGTGGAAACATACCTAAAGTTCTGAAAATATTCCTGCCTTAGAAACAACCAAGTTGCTAAGATCCTGAAAAGGTTCCTTTAGTAAAAAATGTGCCTAAAGTTCCTGTGCTTCTGAAAAAAGTTCCTGCTGTAGAAACACTTCATTTGTTATGTTCCTGAAAAGGTTCCTGTGGTACAAATGCGCCTGAACATTCTGCATTTCTGAAAAAAATGGTCCTGTTGCCTGTAGAAGCACCCAAGCTGAAAAAGGTCCTGTGGTGAAACCACACCTTATTTTAGTGGTATTATGCAAATTGGGATTCCTCCAACCCGAGATGGCGCGTCTGGTGTTTTGAAGCTTGCCTTTGATCTCTTTATTAGATCAAAGGATCGTCGTCAGAAAAGATATCAAACGAACGCAGACTGCATAACTCAGCTCTTTTAGCTAAGGCAGCATGCTGATGATGTCAGCGCAGGATCTCGCTCAGTGAATGGACCGACCAGGTGTGTAAGAGCGTTAATGGTGATGTTATCTACCCCCTCTTTGTATGGGCAGTGAGAGAGACAAAGGGGAGGAAAGGGCCATACAGGAGTCTGCGGGAGACTGTGAGAGGCAGAAACGGAAGCCTGCAATAAAACAGAAGCGGCAACAGACAGGCAGAATACAACACAGAGAGACACAGGGCTGTGCAGACCTTCCTGTCTGGAATCATGCCTCAAGTTCCTGCATTTCATTGCCTGTAGTTCATCGTTTGTTTCTTGTGGTTAAAATGGGCCTAAAATTCTTAAACTGCTGAACAGCTTCCTGTGGTAAAACTGTGCCTAATGGTCTTCAACTGCTGAAAAGGTTCCTGTAGTGCAATGGGCCTAAAGTTCTTCAACTGCTGAAAAGGTTCCTGTAGTGCAATGGGCCTAAAGTTCTTCAACTGCGGAAAACCTTTGTGTAGTAAACTGGCATGAAGTTCTTAAGCTGTTGAAAAGGTCCCTGTAGTGAAATGGGCCTAAACTTCCTGATCTGCTGTAAATGTTCTTGTGGTTTAAAAAAAAAAAAAAAAAAAAGGAGAAAAAACAGCCAAAATTTCTGATCTGCTAAAAAGGTTCTTGTGGTGAAACTGTGCCTAAAGTTCTTACTGCTGAAAAGTTTCCTGTGGTAAAAATGGCCTAAAGTTCATCAGCTGTTGAAAAGGTTCATGCACTAAAATATACCCAAAGTTCTTATCTTATCCTTATCTTTTGAAAACCTCTGAGGTAAAAATGTGCCTTAAGTTCCTGAACTGGCAACATGGTTCCTGTGGAAAAAAGAACCCAAATTTCTTAAGTGTTGAAATATTCCCTGTGTTTAAAACTGTGCTTGAGTACCTCAAAAAAGGTCCTGATCTGAGGAAAGGTTCTTGTGGTAAAAATGGAGCTGAAGTTTAAGTAAAATGGGCCCAAAGTTCCTGAGCTGCTGAAAGGTTCCTGTGCTTGAAACACTTAAATTGATGAGACCCTGAAAAGATTTTCCAGTGGACACTGGAATATCCTCAGTAGATTCCTTGAGTGAACTATGCCTAAAGCTCTTGCATTTCTGAAATGTTCCTGTGGTGAAAAAGTATGCATCAGCTGGACAGAAAATTAGCTTGACATGGTGGCGTCTTGAAAAGGTCAGCCTGAGCGTGGTTCCTGGTAGCGGCTTACGCAACACATCATCAGACTTCACTTTAGAGAGTGTTCCCGTTGCTGGCGTGTTTAATGTCCTGGCCAAATTGCTATATATGGTCATATCTACACTTTCCTGATGTAGAAGAAGTGCAGCTGGAGTGCAATTATGTCTGTTTTACTGCACATTCAAAAACAAGAAGCTGCTCAAATAGGAGCTGATGGAACTCAGGGTTCTAGTTCAAGTCCTTTTTCACAGTTTTGGAACAAAGTGACACGAGTCATGAGTTCCCCATGTTTCCAAGAAGAATTTGGTCTGCAAGCTTCAAGGCAACGGTGACATCCCTCAATATGGCAGAACTCATGGAAGTCAGGTTAGCAACTGATGCTAAGTGAAATCAGACTGCGAATTAACAAAAGCATTCTTAGCTGTCCTGTTATATCTGCTTGCTAAGTAACAGCAATGGTTGCATTACTCCAAACTGTTTAAAAATCGTTAACAATACTCCCTCTTGTATTCTGTTGCTTAATTACAGTACCCTCTTAGTCACGTGGAGTCTTTTTTCATGCCCGTTTCACACCTGAGGCAAACTTGCTTGTAGAAAAGTCTTAAAGCTACTTGCTAGCCAGCTAAAATTTTAGCCTCGCATGTCAAAGATACATCTAACTGCACCATAGCTGCCTTCAAGTTCAGGACCTTTTTAAACTTTCCAAAACCTCTGAGTTTATGTTTACTGGTTGCATAGCAACACCGTGTTCAAGGCTTTGACCACTTGAACAGCACCATTCAAGCGACTGGTTTGATCATTATGGTGCACAATGGCACTATTTCTTTAATTCAATACAGCATGTCCAATCGAAAGAGTTACAGATGAAAAAGGCTCGTTAATTTGCTCAAAAATGAATGAAATTTAACAGCAAGCAGCGATCTGTGGGGTCCAAGCACTCTTCGCAAATAGTGTCCCCTGTGTCCAGTTCTTACCAAGTTGCACAGAACGATAAAGAGGCTACAGATGACCAAGTGTTCATGATGGTAGCTCAATACCAGTGTTGCTAAATGGCAGCTGAAAGCTGACTGGCTAATGGCGGCCGTGTCTTTTAAACAACCCATTCATTTTTAGAAATACAAATGATTCAGTACACCAAAATTCAGCTTGAATGCGTTTCTAGAAACAGCTATTTGAAAATAACCCCGCCCCTTATGAATGACCACACACCAAACTATCCATTACTAGCACTTAGGGAAAAATAGATGTCACATCTGAACTGTTACTCTAAAAGAAATACAAAAATAAACGACAGGAGAGAGATGTTTAACCTGAGGCAACCCCACGGCGCAGCAGATTCCTATCGTGGCCCCGATGTTGTCGCCCATCCACAGGTTTACAGCATGAATACATCCACGCACGTGTATGACATCAGCCAGATCTTCACGCTGTGCATAAAGGTTGGGGGGGGGGGGGGGGGGGGGTGATGTGGGGATGTGAAAAGACAAAATGATTCCAGACTGAACAATTGTGTTAAGGTATCACACATAACAGCCCTGCATAATGGCAAAATTGAGACAGCGGCAGTAATAATGGTACAATCTGTCTGAATAAATGACCTCGTGAAGCCTGAGGTCGTGAATAACTGCGGCTGAAAATGTAAATACACGTTCTGTGGTTTTGCCAGTAAACCATCAGACCTTGGAAAAAAGGATAATAAACAGGTGGCGGGCATAAACAATGAGTCACGGGAAGCATGCAGGAATAAAACCTGTTTATTATCATTACGGTTGTATTGCAAAGTTGTTTGCTCGTTGAACCAGAAATTCAATATTTCCGGATGGATGAAACAAGCATCTGCTCCTAAACGAATGTACGATTTAGGACAATAAGAACTGTACATACCTGTTTAGTAAGAGTCTTATACCCACACAGTGTGTTTACCACTTCTCCAGGCTGAAAAAGAAACACACACACACACACACATTACTATTATAGCTTATTATTCCACATCGCTGTTGAATCCAGGATTCTGATTGGTCAGAAGGTGTTGATTCATTGTCCATAACAGCAGCTCTGACAGTAGTGCAAATCAACTTTAAGAAAGAGAAAAGAGGAAAAAAAAAAAAAGAGAAAGAGGCTGGTGACTGTTTATGGCTGCTATAACATAAGCAATAACTTGTTTTGCAGGCGTTCCACAACCTTAAATGTAACTCTAAACGGATAAAAAGTCATTCTTTGTGAAATAAAAAGTGCGATTGTTGGCAAACGGCTGTGGTATAACAGAAATCAAATACTTCAGGATGTGCTGTTGCAGGAAAATCATCAACTCTGGGGTGGTAACAGTAACTCCGCTTCAGCTTGTTGTTGATTTTTTTTTCCTATAACCTTCACTCGTTTTATCTCTTACATGTTATATAGAGTATGACGTCTTTTATATATAGTATATACACGTGTATTTTGGTCATTTTGCCCGCTCTAATACTTGACAACCTGATTGCTCAACAAGTCTTTGGTCAATCACGATGTGACCGGACACGCCCACAACATTCTGAGCACGCACAAGATAGTTTTCTTAGCTTGTAGTTATAATTCAGTTGTAGCTAAAGATAAACAGTCTACCAATGCTAAGTTTTTCAAAGCTGACGAAATAAAAACAAAACCTAAAAACGCATCCGAGACTCAAAGGAACCCGGGTTGGTAAATATTTTAGACTGTATGTGAGATGGTGAGGATTCGTGCTTAATAATGACGAGACGGCATTTACACGCTGTTTATGTCACTTGGCGCCGTTCACGCGGTTATTCTTGGCACTTGTTATTTGGGAAATCGGGAAGTCGCAGCTGTAAGCGACGAGAACGAGGCACATGCTGTGGTGTTTGAATGTGGTGAAAGCAAACTCTCGTACACAGAGTCTGTTTCTGCTGAAAGAAGAAACATACTTCACATGTCATCATATGGAAAATGGCTTTTCAGCAAAGATTTCGGCTGTATCCCAAACTGCATGGTACTGTACTACAGAGTGCACTACGATAAGCACTAATACTGAAACACTGTACGCAGCTCGTGCTTTATAACGGCGTCCCTCCTTTTGATTTTTGTCTCTGTTTTCTATTCATTTTGCCCATTTTTTCCCACCCAGTATCCATGGGGGATGCAAACTTTTGCACTTCACTATAAACGGCTCAGGCCCCAGCGTACACTGATGATCTTTAAAGTTCATGTCTATAATTTACGAAGAAGCAAAACTGTATAAGCCCCACACACACACACACACATTTTCCACTTCATGCCACTACATTTCACAGGTGGGTTGAATTTCACACCCCAGGCCTCATCATTTCTCTTTACATCACACCTTCCAGAGAGCAGCACGGTGGTTTTTTTTCCTTCTTGTTTAACTGATAAGATCTCGGTGGGATCTCGACAGGTGAAGGCGATCTCTGATCTGATAAGCGCATGCCTGATTTCACGGCTGCCAGGACTCAGCGTGGCGGCACGCTGATGTCTCGGCTGAAATCAGGTCACGTGATCACCTACGCTCCTGAAGAATCTGAGCTTTTAATTAAAAAACATGATGTGTTTACTCTTTGACTCCACCTCCCCTTCGCACCCATGTACTAGGACGGGGTGGTGTGACGATATAATATTAATATCGTGATAAATTATGCCACAATATTTAGTACATCCTTAATTGATTTATTAGCGTGCCATAACTGGACTATCAGCTGTTTTAGTGATTTCAGATCCCAATGCTATCTGAAATGCCAAGACACAGGTTTGTACTCTGTCTGAGAGAAATGATGATAGAGAGAGAGAGAGAGAGAGAGAGAGAGAGAGAGAGAGAAGGCTGTAATTCTTCATCTTCATTCACGCCTCGTGTACTTCGACCGAGTGTTTCGTTTCAAGCAGCCTTCCCTTCCACCTTCACTCTTTCCTTAGAAGAAGTGCATTAGCATCCCAATGGCATCACACTGGTTTATTATCCGAAAGAGAGAGAGAGAGAGAGAGAGAGAGAGAGAGAGATGGCCAGAGTAAAAAACAGGGGAAGATGAAGGGATGTCTCTATAGAACGGAGTGCAACTAATTCAATACACTGAGGCACTACATGCATGAGGGACCTTCCATCAGCCAAGTTCACACACACACACACACACACACACACAACCACATAAACAGAGTAGGACAGAGAGACTCTGTGAGAGCAAAGGTGTCTACAAGAAAGATTCTGAGAGAGAGAGCGAGAGAGAGAGAGAGGAAGACAAGAACAAGAAAGAGAGACACAGAGAGAGACAAACAGAGAAACAGAGCAAGAACAAAAAGACACTTCAGGGTGTGCGAGATTCAGTAAAGAGATTCAGAGAGCGAGAGAGACTTCGAGAAAGCAAGAGAAACATCAGGAAAGAGTGAGAGAGCAAGAGCTAGAGAGAGAGAGAGAGAGAGAGAGAGAGAGAGAGAGAAGAGGAAGAGAAGTCTCACTTCTTTTTTCCAGACGCAGCAGGTGTAAGGAACGCCGCAGGCCAGAGGCCCGGTGCCGTTACAGAAGTGGTACTGATTCACCTCCCAGTCCTTATATTCATCACCTCCACAGCAGGAGAACTGCAGAGAGAGCGAGAGAGAGAGAGACAGAGAGAGAGAGAGACAGAGAGAGAGAGAGAGAGAGCTAACTGAACTTGAGAGAAACATCAACATTGCCTTCCAGAGTAGTTTCACTGTGGCAGGTTTTGTGTTTCTTGTGAAGCATAGAAGTGTTATTATTTTTTTTTTTTTTTGATTCTGAGGGAAATTTTGATATTTATGACTGGTGTGTGTCTGGTGACTGGTCTAAAGTCAACGCTGTCTGAGTCTCGAACCTTCTCCTGCACGTAGTCCAGGATGTTCTTGAAGTCCAGGTCATCGTAGTAGTGCTTGATGCCTTGCCGTATGTTCTTCTGGAACAATTCGGACGTCTGAGGGGAGGGATAAAGAGAAAGTAGAAAGTGAGAGAAGGTGAACGTATGCGCGCGAGTGCTGTGATGACTGTGACGTCTCTCGGATTGGCTTACCGTTTTCTCAAACAGCAGAGCGATGATGAGAGCGAGAACCTGGAGCGCCAGCAGAACAGACAGCACACTGAGGAACTGCAGAGATCAGACTCAGATTTACACCATCATCATCATCATTTACACCACAGCGCTGCTGAATCCTCCGCTCTGATTGGGTAGAGCGGTTGTGAAGTGAGCGAGGCGCACTCACCATGTGCAGCAGGGTTTTGTTGTCGCGCAGTGAACCCAACATTCCCACCACAGACACGGAGAACATGACCAGACCCAGCAGGATGAGGACCACAGCCGGGGCCAGAAACACTCCCTCCAGCGTGCGGTGCTTCTGCCTCTCCACCTCGGCGTACACGCCCACACACAGCACGCACAGGCCCACAAACTGTGGAGACACACACACACACAGGATCATTCATCAGGAGTGTGTACGAGCGCACAAAACAGAAACACTGATCAAAAGCAAAAAGCAGAGTTTCAAAAAAGTATGAAAGCAAGAGATAAAGAAAGTAATAAGGAAAAACATGAGAAAGAAAGAAAGAAAGAAAGAACATAAAAGGGCAAAGATGGTACATAAGAAAAGGATGAAAAACAAAAAAGCAAGAAAAAATGAAAAAGCTAGAATGAAAAGATGGCGGAAAAACAGAAAAGAAGGAAAGCAGGAAAGTAAAAAGATCGGTAAAGAAAACAAAGGGATGGCAAAACGAAAGGGGAAGGAGGAAAAAGGAAGAAATGAGGAAGGCAAGACTGTAAGAAAGAAAGAAAGAAAGAAAGAAGCGTAAGGGCAGCATGGTAAGTATGAAGGGAAAGTAAAGAATGAAAGAAAAAGGAGAGTAATTTCACACCGTAATCTGGAGTCCTCAGTAAATTCAGTGGATATAACAGCTCTTTGGTAAAGGTCAAAGGTCGTAATGAACTGAATTCACGGCTCTTTGGTAAAGGTTAAAGGTGATAATGAAGTTTTCAAGGCTGAAGTGCGCACTTGGTTACCTAAACGCATCCCTGTGTGAGAAATCATCTACGCCTACAGCGTGTAAAACGGAGCTAAAGTTAACGTGCTGCTGCGTTAATAAGAAACACCCTGTCGCTAATTAGCGCTGAGCAAATCCACTTGTCTTCGTGACGAGCTGACTCGCTGTCGCTAATCCATTCTGTCCGTCAATTTCCTTCTTGTGAGACTGATTTAGTTCGTTAATTAATTTGATTTATACCACAGAGCTGATGAATTCTTAAACCTGATTGGTCAGGGCTGAGTCAGTAAGTAAACAACTGTTTATATTTGCCAGAAGTAATAACAAAGAACTGACTTGTTTTCACAAATGCTCCACAACATTTAAAGGTAACTGTAAATGGATAAAAAGTATGTGTTGTTCCTTACAAAACACGTATACTGCGTGTTGCGGTCTTCACAGTCGTGTGATGTAGAGTAAGCAGAGAACACTGACGTTGTCTTGGTTGACATTGCAGCGATGTGTCGTTTGTGATTGATTCAGCTCCGAGTCGACTCTTTGATCTGAATCTTCATAGCCGAATCGTGTGAACATCTACGTGAGCCTCTTTTCAATATCTGAGCTGTTTGTTAGCATGATTTCATTCATCTTTAGTAACGGCTTCATCCTGGTCAGGATTGCATCACAATACCACAAGAATTTGTCTGGTTGTAGAACAAAATGTCAGGGAGTCGTTTGAGAGTCAAAAGAGTCGACTCTTATTGGTGAGCCGAGCCAAATGATCTGACTGATTGCACCTGTGCTGCAGGATTGGTAGGAGGAGTCCGAACTGCTACGCAACCAGAGGAATCTACAGCGTGACGCTCTGATTGGCAGCTGAAAACACTACCTACGCATGTTCCTGTCGCTCTCCGAGCGCCGGATAATCACCAGCGGTGGTGTTTGAACACCTGAATACCTTCTTGCAGAGACGTGGAGACCTTTACCACAGAGTCACGTGGTGACCGTACTATAAAATTCCATCATCAACAGTCATCTGTCCTTGGAAGCTTCTCGCCGACTTCCGACCAGTTCGGCGTCCACGACGTTTTATTCAACCCTCCTAACCACTAGGGGCGATGTTTTTATACACATAGATCATCTATACCAAGATGTCACAAGGAACCAACCCAGCCTCGGATATCACAGAGGACGTGAGGATGTCAGACAGAGGACGTGGTGAGAAAGTCAGCGATAAACTGCGAGGTTATTGGCGCTCAAATTCACAGAAATAATTCGTAGCTTACCGAAAAAATTTACGAAGTTTATATGAGACTATCGGCAGCTTTGGAGGATCGGTTACCTGTAGCTCTGATTGTAGTGACAAACTGTTACACTAGGAACAAAAAAAAAAGCCTGATGCGTAGGCGAGGAGAAAAAGGAAAAGGGATGGACGACTGTTTCCGATATCCTGGTATTCGTTGCTAAAATACTACGTCGTGTGGACGTATACTACGTCAATTTGTGCTACAGGTCTCGGGATGTGAAGGGTATCGAGGTGTTTACACACCGGCGCTGGTGGTTAGGACACGTGCAACAGAAAGAAGTGGTTCGGTACATAGCCAGCAATTGTTTTTTTTTAAGTCATGCTTAAGTAGTTACGTTAAGAAAATAGCATTGCGTGAACATTACGTAATAATTAACACTTCCTCTCTTTTCTTTTTCCTTTTCTTTGCTTGAAGCCCACTCGTAAAGCTCGGCACAACGCGCAAGTGTATGTCCCCCCTCCGTATATTATATTTTCGTATAACAGTGCGCGTAGTCTGGAGTTGTTTATTCCGCTTATACCACAGACAACGATTACAAAGTTTAATTTATTAATGTACAAAAACAACGCACATTTTAACGGTTTATTGTTTCTCAAATTCTGAGAGAACGCAAAAAACGGACTCGTGAAGACCAGTCTTGCCAGGCTTCCTTGGAAAAAACGAACTCGGAAGGACGGGAGGACACAGGACGCGTCTTTTTCGCGTGAATCGAGATGTGCAAGACGAGACGCCGCAGAGTTGTTTCGCCGCAATGACTTCTGGGAGCTGTTTCCGGTCTGCATCCGATGCGTCCTCGATATCGAGAACACATCCGGGGGTTATTTCACACGTCCTCGGTACTTGCGTTCTCGGGAAACGGCTTTAATGTTGCGGAGCATCCGAGAGACGAATTAGATCCTGTGCATGAGCTGTTACTATGGAAACGGTAAGGTATTAGAAGCAGCGCATTAATATAAATCTGGGGCTCTTGTTACAGCTGGAACTACTTTGCTGTTATACAAAATAATGCACTCCTTCTGACCAATCAGATTCGAGCACAATAATAATAATAATAATAATAAGAAGAAGAAGAAGAAGAAGCAGAAGCAAAAGAAGACGCAGAATACCGCGAGAACTGGAAGAGTGACGTAGTTTTGTGTCTTTAACTAACCAGACACGGTTTATTCAACACACATAACAACATTGGCTTAAAAAAGAAAGGTTAAAAAAGTCAAGACAGGTTATTAAGCAGCCACAACAGAGGAAAAGGAGAATTTTATCTTTAAAATAACTGAATATAATTTCAGCCCGCGTGCGTTAGTTAGCTAGCCGCGTTAGCTTTCTAACAATAAAAAAAAGCTTTCTTAGTGTTAAAGTTACTCACCGAAAACAGCATGGAATAAACGTTTAGTGTGAATTTAACACAGTAATAGAAGTAAATGTTTTTCTTCCATTCTTCATACGAAGGCATGATGAGTTTCAGTCTGTTCTCAGACACACGTTCATTTCAATTCAAATAAATAAATAAACAAACAAACAAACACACACAGGCGATGCAAGCAGCTTAGCTAACTAGCACTTCGTTCGAAACCAGCTCCACTTTCAGCCGACCGTGGAAACATCATCACTGCTTTCATTTCGATTCATTTCTGTTCATTTCGATTCAAAAGGAAGGCGTGCACACTATCACACAGATAAAGCGAAACTTGTACACAATGTAAACAATAACAACTTCCGCCCTGCGAGCGGCGCGCGCGCCTCCATTTAAAGGGCCAGCAGCACCTTCTGTAATTTAGATATATTTCTTTTAAAAAAATTCCACCTTGTCCAAGTTTTCTAGCTGTTAATAAACAAAATAGTCCGCACATGATACATGTCAGTGTGTTAGAAATAGTTTTTATCCCTTTCTAAAGAAGGACAGCTCACGTCATGCTTTTCTAACTTTTCATACTTTTTCACACAAGATTGACTGAAAACTGTGTTCCAGATCAATGCACATTTTTGAAGCTTGGCTAGTTCATTTAAATCGATGGTCTGGTGCAGTTGCTAATAAATACAGCACCATTAAACTAGCTAGCTATCATTAGCAACAATCAGGGCATGTGCAGAGTAAATCGTCATATCCACTATATGGGTAAAAGTTTGCGGTCACCCACATCACATCACATCACACCCATACAGTATGTGGTTTTTCCCCAAATTTTGTATTTAATGTCTTTGTGTTCTGTAGCATTAAAGTTTCCCTTCACTGGAACTAAGAGGCCCAAACCTGTTCCAGCATGACGATGCCCCTGTGCACAAAGCGAGCTCC
>CM075026.1:1748735-1759819 GCA_037576675.1 Pangasius sanitwongsei | reverse complement strand
AAATCCCCACAGCCACGCTCCAACATCTAGTGGAAAGACTTCGCAGAAGAGTGGAGCTTATTATAGCAGCAAAGGGGTAATAAATCCGGAATAAGATGTTCAACAAGCACAGATGAGTGTGATGGTCAGGGGTGCACATACTTTTGGCCATATAGTGTATTTAAACAGAAACAGGTCACACACACACTGCTGGCTTTTCTGAGTTTGTCAAAAAGATTTCATCAAAAAATAGATGTTCAATCTGTCCATTCAAATCGAGAGCCCCATGATTTAGGCCAGTGGGTTTCCAGTAGTCAGATCTAAATGCAATGTTTTCTAAAATTCAGTACGAACAAGCCTGAAAATAAATACTCAAAAAAAAAATCATCATTACAGTCAAAGACAATAAATAATAAAAGGTTCAATTGAATATTAAAAATTAGATTAAAAAATCGAAAGGATCTGGATTTATAATAAATCTCCACCTATAGACTATAGGCGAAGGACACGCCATCCGTGAAAACACACGCCACTCACACACTCTGTGTTTAAAAAGAAAAAACAAACATTAATATGAGTGAAGGAATAAGAGAATATAAAAAAAAAATTAATTGTGTGTTTTCACTCCATAAAAACACACCATACACGATCTACTTAAAGAAAAAAATCATTAACGATGAATAAATAAATAAATAAATAAATATTTAGATCGCTCTCAAAGATCATGTTATAAACACATTTTGTGTTAGATGTGTGTTAAAATAAAGAAGAAAAAAACTACACAATAATTATTTATTATACTTAAGAATGATAAAAGGTGAAATGTAGCAAAAAAACGGATAAACAATTATGATATGATGTTATTTCATAAATTTTAAAAAGGTAACTATTGTTAAATTACTGCGGTATAAGAGGAATAAATCAGTTTGAGACAAGAGCCACTTCATCACAGCACTCCAAAGTTGATTATTTTCATATAACAGCATGGCACACGGTGCTTTATTCCTCACAGAGCTTCTACTTAGAACCCTTTCTGATAGGGAAACTCTCTTTCCAAGGTTTTCATTTCGTACTCCTCCCAGAGGGAAACCTGAGGAATACTTCTAGGCAGAAGGTTCCTGGAGTCTGTCACGGTGTAAATTGCAGAAGCCACACGACCCATCACTACCTCGATCATCGTCCTGCTCTGCTGATCATTTTCAATTACTTGCAATTATGTTCCAGGCCACAGCTGGGCCTGAGAAGAAAGCAGGTGTGTGGCGACCGGCTGCGTGTTCTACTATTACCATGCTAATTCAGTTATAATCCCACACCATAGCCGTACCCAGATGTGTCACGGACCTGTGGAGTACCGATACACCAACCATTGGGTTCTCCTTTTCCGGCACAGATAGAATTTAACGTGATTTGACCATAAAACTAAAATTCATTTGGACGATTTTTGAGGTGAGTTGGTTCCTTTATGTGGCTCAGTTAATACACTGTCAAAGTCAGTCAATTTGCTTTTTCAAATAGAGCTCCATTTTAGTGTGTTTTAGGTGTATATAGATATTTTTGAAAACCTGATATATAGTTGTTGTTTTTTTTTAAATTCCCATCCACACAAACATTTTCAAAAAATTTTCATAAAAACAAAATGATTCCAAAACGCTCATGAGCACTCCAGCCCAGTAGGTGGCGATAATACGTCATAAACTGGTACATCAGACACCTCAAAAAACATCATTAAGGCCTGCGTATTGAGAGGTGGAGAAGGTGAAATGTGTAAAAACACCAAAACAAACAAAAAAACACAAACACGGATTCAAATGTATTCGTAGACGGTGGATTCAGGAGCAGTACAGTGGGGATCATAGTCTGCTGCCGCGGCACTAGCTTGTAACAATCAGACATTGTGAAATTAAATCCAAACAGGCTAGCAAATAAGATTTTTATTCATTTTTACTTTGTAAGTGGTCATGTGCAAGTTTATTTATTTGCTGCGAATAAACATGGTGGCTTTCATCAAAGTGTAAAGCTCATAAAAAGCTAGCATTTTTACAATTTTGTTCTACTACAGTGACCTTCATGCAACATGGACTGAAACTGCAGCACAGCAACAACAGCGGACAATAGCGAGTAGCTTAGCAAGGAGCTAGCTGGCTAGCATTAGTGATGACTCTAATGTTGATGAACACCTTCTCAAAACAGTGATTAGTATGGTCAGTGGGTCTGTATATGAACTGATCTAAAGCCAATACTGATATAAACTCATTTAAAAGTAGAGAACGGGGGCGTTACACTGTTCACGGTGTGAGCGGCCATGTTGGTTTGACATCACTCCGTAAACGAGGAAGGAACTAGTAGTTGAGAAGACTAGCCCAAGTTGACCAGTTGAAATTTCAAGCTAAGGGGGATGTTTTCGGTGGTTTTTACCGGTTGTATTTCGGGAATTACTTGTTGCAACTTACCCTGGTAATTACCCTTGTAATTCATAACTAGCGCTGCCTCAGCAAGGAGGTTACAGGGACTGCTGGCTGCATGATGGCAGGATTTATTCCGAGTACCATCATGCATCACTGCGTTATTTTGTGTGCACTGGAGGCATCCAGGTAATTCTCACCTCACAAGGTGCATACATGACCAGTGTTTTTGTTTGTTTGTTTTTTTAGTGTCATCTTTAACATTTTTGTTAAAGATGTTAGTTCCTGTTAGCACCAGCCTGATATTTGTTCTCTTTCTTGAAGTTAATAAAAGCTTGTCGTGTTACCGAGAAACCACAACGTGTAATCTCAACCCTTGGAAAACGTACTGACTATTACGAAGCACTGACACTGGAGACTCCTTCCATAAATGTTAACGTTACCATCTCAATGATTATATTTTTCTTTATTAAACAGCCAAAACAATAACGTATAAGAGCGAGTGCATTAACTTGAATTACAGCAGGAACTACTGTCAGAGCTCCTGTTAGAAAATGAGTAAGTATAGAAAAATACAGAAAATTAATCAACACCTGCTGACCAATCAGAATCGACAATTCAGCAAAGCTGTAGTATAAATCAGTACAGATGATTATATCACATGAAATACTACTTATACACGATTTTACCATTCATCTGCGAGAATTTCAAGGAACCATTGGAAAGCATGGCACTGGAAGCATTTCCTGTGAGAGAGACGGAATGATGGAGTGATGTTCTGCATACTGATTGAGGTACAACTGCGTTGTTGCTTTTATTACTAATCTGTGGCAGTGCTGTGAATTATAACAGACAAAGAGTGTGTAATAGGAGGGAATAATATCAGTATAGAGGAATAATTATCTCATAAAGGCTTTAAAGTCTGGGAATTAAAGGTCTTTAAATTTAACACAGTAATTGATTTAGATTTTATATCAGCGCTCAGACATGGGAGTGGGCTAGAAATTGTCTGTGAATCAAATCTCTTTGATGCGTTTGTGGCCTTCGTCCAAGATGTCTTGACCTCTGGCTGAAACAGGGACGAAAAAAAAAAAAACTCCAGGCCTATCTGGGCATCAACGTTCAGACAGAGGCACTGTTCAATTAACCATGAGCCGTGTGTGTGTGTGTGTGTGTGCGTTTATGAATAATGCACTGCAGAGTTGTCCCGTAATTGAGACTTTCCCATAACGCAAATGGCGAGATTTGCTTTTCCTCTCTCAGAAGATGAGGATCGGTGTCTTTGTGAGCGCGAGGCCACATTAACGCTCTCCCACACCAGCAATAAACAGAACAGACCATTTTTATATAATGTCGCATTCGGAGGCTAACGTTAGAGTGGTTAAAAAAATGTTCGGTGTTAACACTTCAGCGATTCCATCAAACAATTTTGGACTTTTTATGCATTTGATTTTTTGCTTATTTTAAATGATCCATGGTGGCTTAGTGGTTAGCAGGTTTGCCTCACACCTCCAGGGTTGTCCCCCGATTCCCGTGGGATACTCTCAAGGCTTCCCATGACCCTCTGTAGGATAAGCAGTACAGAAAATGGATGGATGGATGGATGGAATAACTGCAAAGACCTTTCAACAGAGTTTAAAGTGAGACTTCAGCCCAGACTCCTCAAAGATCCCTTCAGTGGCTCTACTACTTGAAACCCTCAGTTGTTGGGTTTTACACAGAATTCCCCCACAGGGACAAGCTGAACAAGTTGTTCCGAGTGCAAATAATGATTTTTGTGACAAAGCCGAAGTGCTGTGGAAATGCCGTGAGTCCTGGAGCTTTGGACCGACGAACAATGAGAGAAAATAAACACTGGATACAAATGTATAAAACCAAACAACGAATGATCTAAACGTATTGATTTGGATGCAGACTTGTCAAATGGCCCCATAGTCGTGTGAGTGATGTCTGTAAATCAGCACCTTTGGTACTAGTTATCCTGTAGTTTCTGAATAAATAAGCAGAGTTGAAGGGGTTAAGCGAACGTGTGACTAGCTGTAGTTGAAATGCACTTAATAATTAACATGTCGTAACTTTTTGCACTGAAGATAAAGAAGTGTAGAAGAGGAGCAGAGACTGAAGGAAAAAATGGAAAGGAAGGACCAAGAAGAAGAAGAAGAAACAAACAAGTCCAGACTGAAAAGACCTCATGGTGAAGTGACATGGAGGCAATCGGATGGAAGAGATAACGATTGTCTTCACGTCTACACCATCTTCATGTGACACAGATCCTGCTGCTTATCAGTGCAATCGTGGGATTGTAGTCACATCCATGTCTTCATCCCTTCATGTTTAATGTTTAATGAAGTGGAAATCAGCATTTTCACTTCCTGGTAGGTTGGCCTTGAACTACATTACACATTAGGAAAGATGAAAATGAGCATTTTTTTAAGAAAAGATCACAAGTTTAAAGAGCTAATAGATCCACTTTATATGCTTTAATGTTAGCTAGGTAATGATGATTACTTGCACTTTTCAGAAGTTGCTCAGAAATAACACACTTGGCGTGTCATTGAACGTCGCCGCCAAGGCGTGTTCACAAGTTCTGCCAACAGTGTGGTTTCCATCACTGTATTTTACAACCACACACCCAGTGTAACAGTGGCTCTGTGTCAAAGTGAAGGAACGTGAAGGACCCAGTGGAATTTTCCAGTGTGCTCGTTTCTTATCCAAGAACAAATAGTGAAGTTATCACCTTCTGACCGTGACTCATGTTTTGTTGTCTATAAAAGGCAGCTACATTCTCTGCAGCCTGAGTGATCCAGATGGCCTCCATTTAATCGTAGAACTGCAGATACGTCCATAATCGACCATTCTACTTCCTTATAGTCTTCTCCAGAACTAGTTGAGTCACTTTGATTTCTTCATCTTTTCCCTCATACAGCATGTGAATGATGCAACACCTTCTGACCAATCAGAATGAGGAATTCAACAGCATTATTGCTGCCATTTGATACTCATTCAACCCTTATTAGCTATGAATATTTTAGATTCAGAAATTGAAGTCCTGCTGTTTCTCCGTCTGTTTCAGTCGAACGTTAACATGCCTCTAACACACGGCGTTCGGCCAAACCGAGACGTTAATTTCTCATAACACAAAGTGAGGAGCCCTATTACTGAGATATTTCCTGAGATATCGAAGAGAAATTAAACGAATGCTACTTTTTAAAAAATCCGTTAGCGATATTATTTTGTTTATTATTTTGCCGTTAATCCCTGCGACCTTTTCTATATTTTTCAAAACAGTCGCATCTGATCTCTTTGATTTATGTTACGACCCTTGCTTCGTACTTGCACAACGAGCCTGATGTTAGTGTTTTGTTGTTGTTGTTTTCGTAAACATGTACACACAGAATGTAAACAATATGACGTCCGTATTTGTCGTAGCTTTAGATAGCTGACAGGAGAGGAACCTGATGCGGTCCTTGATGTTGGAGTGCATCTACTTCAGGTTTTGAATATGTAGTGCATTCTGAGATGCTTTTCTGCTCACCACGGATGTAAAGAGTGGTTAGTTGAGTTACCGTAGCCGTCCTGGCAGCTCGAACCGGTCTCATTAAGAAGGCATTTTTGTCTGTAGAACTGGATGTTTTTTTTTGTTTTTCGCACCACCCTAGAAACGTGTTGAGCGTGAAAATCCCAGGAGATCAGCAGTTTTTTTCCTCATTCTGATGTTTGGTGTGAACATTAATTGAATCTTGAATCTGCATGATTTTATGAATTTCACTCCTGCCACGTGATTGGCTTGGATTTCCCAGGCCGCCACACTTATTAGCAAAAAATGTTGGGATCTTTTTTTTTTGGGGGGGGGGGGGATATACCGTAGATAAACGTGGAATAAAAGTGGATAAAAGCAGCTTCTCTTTTCTTGTCCTCTGTCAGGATCAGTGAGAGTCCGAGTCTGCAAGACGACGGATCAGATCACACCATCGTAACATTTCTACATCCCCCCCCCCCATTTCCACCTTGTATTGACAAGCATGGATTTGGGGGAAGTTGTTCTGAAAAAAAAAAAGCCCGAGAGCCATTAGCGCTACTGATTGCCATCTCTTTCTGCTCCCCGTTGTGGAATGTACTCAACGCCAATTGGTGTGTGAAATGAAATTTTTGATTTCTCACCTCAGATCGATTTGTCAAGGAAGTGTTTTTTTTTTTTATTTGGTTTTTTTTTTTTAGCTTCAGGACATTGTGTCTCTGACAAAATGAAGGGTGTAAGCAGCAGCGGCCGAAATGAAGCAAGATGCTGCAATTAGGATGCTTTAGGGTGCAATCTTGCAGGTGCTTTGGCGTCGAGAAGCTCCAGCTTAATACTGTTGCTTTTTTTTATTTTTTTGCTTCAATAATCGAAGTCTAGTGAGGAAATGGGATGAATAATGTCACAGGGACGGGTCATGAGGAGGTTATGAGCATCTGGTGTGTATGTATATATGTGTGTGTGTGGTTGCACATGCTCAAGTGTGCTAAAAGGGAATGAAACAGGATTACGAGTGAAGTGTAACGCTTGCATGAAGTAGCATTAATCAGTCCTTCGCTGGAGGATTTCTTATAGGATCTGCAATGCTAACGCGGCTAAGACAGCATGCAGGATCACAAACGCCTCTTGAATTATCATCAAGAGAAGATGTGTCTCTTTGAGATCGAGAGGTGTGGCGTGATGCAGTGCTCACTCACGGGAACGCACCCAACAACCCCGGCCAAGTATCTCTTAGGATATTATTATGTATTCCATACATAAGCTGCAAAGACATGACAAACGGCTTCAGGAAAAGTGCACCTGAAAATACTAAAAAGCTAACAGGCTTAGCATTGAGTGGACGACCTCCACGAACACGCATCGATTATGTTGGAAAGTAGACATATGGGCTGATATATGGAAAGACGAAGACCAAGAAGTGTGCTTCTGGTTTGGCGGAAATGCATCACGATGGTCCGTGATATTAAACGACGAGTGTACGGATGTCCAGAAGCGGAAGAGATCATCGTCCATCGGTCGCGCCACAGGAGCCGAGTTTGTCATGGAGAAGATTGGAGACACAGCGCGACCAAAGAGACGTCCAAAGTTAAAGTTGTGCTCGTTCTAACATGCTATCGTTTCTATAGTAACAGCTCATTCACAGGAACTTGTATTAAATGTAACTTCAGGGTGGTAACAGTGACTCGGCTTCATCACACCATTCCACTGTTGATTATTTTCCTATGACAGCATGATGACATGGAGTATTTTATTCCTTACTTTATACATTTAATGATACATTAATAACCCGTGCTTTTGTCTGGTGGTGTTAGGGAAAGACCTACACCAAAGGTAACGCCATTGTATTTATGAATTATTCATTTATGAAATGATTCATTATTGATGTATGAAAAATAAACAATTTGCCAGGTTCATTTCAGACTCATTTCATTCATCTGTAATCCATCATTACCGCACAAAAGACTTGCTAATTAGCTGATTGTTAGCCTGAATCCCGTGCGCTATAGCACGCTGTGCTGAGACGTCAAGCTCGGCCTGGTCTGAATCCAACAGAGGGAGGTAGTGAGCAGTGTTTCCTGTGAGTCATGATCGATCAGACTGCTGACATTTAGGATACGACCAATAAACATTGACTACTGCACAGCTGTCCACATCAGTCAATCTGCAAGAATGAGCTTCTGGAGTGTGTGTGAGTGTGGGGAGTGTGTGAGTGTATGAGTGCGTGGGGAGTGTGTGAGCCAGCTAAATCACCAGTGCACTACATAGGGCGCCTTAGCCTCTTACAGCTGTAGGTACATTTACATTTAGGGTGTGTAACATCCTACAGTGCACTAGTTTAACAGAGAGATATTTACACTACAAGTGTACTAAAAACAAGTGCACTACATAGGGTGAATCAACTTCTACATTCTACCAAGTATGCAATAGATCAAATATGTCAAGTACACTACGGAGGGTATATTATGACTTCTCCATTACATCCAATCAGGACAAATCTAAGATATGCTTCATTACTTCATATAAGTGCACTACGTATTTAGGGCATCACAGCCTTCATAGTGCACTTTTTTGTCTAGTAGTGAACATTGTAGGATTCTGCATACTTCCTTACTTTCTAAATGCAGTACATAGGGCATGAAACAATGATCTGTACACTCCATCTAGTGCACTATATGTCCTATTATGAGCTATTGAGTGCCCTACGCGTTCTACAAGTACATAGACATGTCCAATTTCGAGTCATGTGCACTCTGTATAGTGCACCATGCATAACAAAGTGAGGACGTTTGAAATGGTGGCTTCTTCACTCTATCTAGTGCACTGTATGTTGGAATGCATGCACTACTGCTCCTTTATACAGAAAGTACACTACATAGGGTGCACTCCATGTGCACTAGGGAGTCCATTAGGGAGGTATTTGTAAATCACACCTACATAGGGTGCACTACTTAGGGTGAGGTGGTGGCTTCTACAGTCTACAAAGTGCACTATTTATCTAGAAACAAAATCATGTATAGTGCACTTTTTGTCTAGTAGTGAATCATTTGGGATTCTGCTTCCTTCCTTCCTTCCTTTCACAGGGCACTACATAGTCTCTGCACTCGATCTAGTGCACTACATGTCCTCTTATAGTCCTAGTGAATTCAGTGGCCTAGTCCTTAAATAAATATACAGCTTAGATTATTTAATAATCTAAACAGAGAGTGGGGAAGTGGCTGTGTCCAATTAAGAGCCACTCTGTGTAGTGCACTATGCATCCCTACTTCTTAACTTCTAAGTGAGAAAGTATGAAATCATATTTTCTACACTATATCTAGTGCACTTTAGGTACACTATGTAGGGGTCATAATTAGGGAGGCGTTTGCGATTCACACCACTATCTCCTACCCAAGTGCACTACTTAAGGTATGAAACATACTATGAAGTGTCCATTTCTGAGCCATCTGGAGCTCAGTGATCTAAGTACACATGAGCTATTAAATGAGTTCTCCCCTCCATGTAGTGCACTAGGCAGCGATTTGAGATCGATCCCTCTACCTCCTCTTCAAGTGCACTACTTATTGGACGAAATAGAAGTTCCTAGTCTCTATAATGTGCACTATTTGTCTATTTATGAGCCGTTTGGTACGCTACATGAGGTATGAAATGACTTCACTCTACTGTATGTAGTGCACTATATGTGAGCTTCCTGTCTAAGTGCACTACTACACTTACACCCTACTTAGGGCACTATATATTGTATTTAATAAGGAAAAATGTATATACATGGATAAAACAGGGTAATGCCTTCTCCACTTGATATAGTGCACTACATGTCCATTTGGGCTTCACCTCTTCACTTCATATCCAAGTGCACTTCAGGATATGAAAAGGCAGCTTTCTACCCTCTGTCAAGTGCACTAGATCTATATGCAGCACTCCTGGTAAGAAATAACAGCTTCTACATGTCTGATTATTCAGAATTCATTCAGCTAGCACCTACAGGATATACCCCCTACAGAATAGGGTATGAAATCATCTCCACTTGATGTAGTGCACACTATGTAGACTTGATATCCAAGTGCACTACTTATGCGCACTACACTCAGTCTAGTGCATGTCAGTGCATAGCTATGTTTAATATTGTTATGATCCCGCGCGTAAATTCCTGCCTGAGGATCTGAGAGACAGAAAGAGAGAGGTAGAGAGAGAGAGAGAGAGAGAGGGAGAGAGAGAGGGGACACGTGGGCGTGCGTGCATGCGTGAGTACGTGAGTGCGCGCGCTCACCTCGAGTTTAATATCACAGTCAACACAAGATCACTGCAAAAAAAAGTAAAGCAGCCAGAGAGCGAGGCGCGCGTCCAAAGTCTTTGCACTCCTTGCACGCGCGGCGCCATGGAACCCCGCAAAACTTCTCGGCGCGCGGGGTTTGCGGTAACCGACTGCTCGAACATGATCGATTAAAAACAGAAGCGCGGAGGATATTTATTTATATTATTATTATTTGTGAAGATGGACCCGCTGTTCACTTACACCGACTCGCCGGGGAACTGGAGCGCGGAGAATAACGGCACGGACCCGCACTACTGGAACCAGTTCACGCAGCCTGCATGGCGCATCGCGCTCTGGGCGCTCGCCTACAGCTTCATCGTGCTGGTGGCGGTGGTGGGCAACGTGACGGTCATGTGGATCATCGTGGCGCACAAGCGGATGCGCACCGTCACCAACTACTTCCTGGTGAACCTGGCGTTCGCCGAGGCGTCCATGTCCGCCTTCAACACCGTGGTGAACTTCGTGTACGCGGCGCACAACGAGTGGTACTTCGGCTTGGGGTACTGCCGCTTCCACAACTTCTTCCCCATCGCCGCCGTGTTCGCCAGCATCTGCTCCATGACCGCCATCGCCGTAGACAGGTCAGCTCCTTCGGCACTCTGCAATCAGCTACTAAACCCCATCCGTATTCTCTTATTACTCTTATTTATTTACTCATCACTCTCCTGTCACTTTATTTATTTACTCATCACTCTCCTGTCACTTTATTTATTTACTCATCACTCTCCTGTCACTTTATTTATTTACTCATCACTCTCCTGTCACTTTATTTATTTACTCATCACTCTCCTGTCACTTTATTTATTTACTCATCACTCTCCTGTCACTTTATTTATTTACTCATCACTCTCCTGTCACTTTATTTATTTACTCA
>CM075026.1:1706739-1748635 GCA_037576675.1 Pangasius sanitwongsei | reverse complement strand
TATTTACTCATCACACTCCTCTCTCACTTTATTTACTATATTTATTTACTCATCACTCTTCTCTCTCACTTTATTTACTATATTTATTTACTCATCACACTCCTCTCTCACTTTATTTACTATATTTATTTACTCATCACTCTTCTCTCTCACTTTATTTACTATATTTATTTACTCATCACACTCCTCTCTCACTTTATTTACTATATTTATTTACTCATCACTCTTCTCTCTCACTTTATTTATTTTATTCATTTACTCATCACACTGTGTTTAGTCTATTTTATTAACACAAATATTTAATATTTATTTCATAGTTATTTAACTTTTTTCATGATACTCTTTCTAATTATTTTTTATTTTAATTCTTTTTATTCATTTAAGTATTTTTAGATCTTTGTATTTATTATTATTATTATTATGATTATTATTATTACTATTACACATTTATGAATACTTATTTTATATTTATTTTATAGTTATTTATTTATTGTGTAGATATAATATATATTTTTATTTCATTATTTATTACATTTTTAATATATGTTTTGGTTTAATTAATAATTAGTTCTCACTGTGATTCACTTTATTTCTATCCTATTTCTTTTACTAACCCTACCACTTTAATGTTTTCTCAATGTTTTTATTTTATTTATTTTTTTACTTTTTTGAGTTTGACATTTATCTATCAATCTATCTATCTATATATATATATATGTGTGTGTGTGTGTGTGTGTGTGTGTGTGTGTTATTTTCTTCTTCTCCTTCTTCTTCTTCTTATTATTACAAGAGAATTCCTCGTACTGGGCTTTTAAAAACACTGTGTTAGTTACTGTGCACAGAGTTGATGGTGATGTCGTCATCCAGCGCAACGTCCCAGTGGTCCATAAATCTGACTGCATTTCTTTCCTGTGACACTTTTGTTATGCTCCGCTTGACAGTTCACTTACAAAACCTAATCAGCTTGGCATTAGAGGTGATACGACTGCACGGCGCAGTTTAAAAGGAGCTTTAAATCTTCTCGGTATTTGCTTTCTGGGACAGGCTGATAATTCATCAGCGTAACATCCAATGGCTGCGTGAGACGACTTACTTCTGTTCTCTTCTGAAAACTGCAACTTTTATTTCAAAACAAAAGAGCCAAAAGGTTAGTGATCCTCATTAGGATAAAAAAAAAGACACAATTCAAAAAAAGTTTCATTATATTATATCGAGTATACAGTGAAACTAACAAGAAAAATGTAGAATGGCCAAAAAGTGCTACATTTCTAAACGTATGTGTGTTAATTAACACTGCTGGACATCGGTACTGATTCTAATTAAAACGTCATGGGATAAAAGACAGAGATGAAATAAGTGAGAAAGAAAGAAAGAAAGAAAGAAAGAAAGAAAGAAAAAAGAAAGATGGAAGGAAATTTAAGAAAGAAGATGGAAGAGAGCTTGAAAGAAAGACAAAAGGAAATGAAAACAAAAAAAATATGCTGGGAAGAAAAAGAAAGAAAGAAAGAAAGGAAGAAAGAAAGGAAGAAATTATTAAAACAGGAAGAAGGCAAGGGAGTAATTGAGGGAGAGACTGAAAGAAAGAAAAAGGAAATGAAAATAATAAAAATAGTAAAAAAGTGTAATAATAAAAAAAAATAAAAAAAAGAAAAAAAGAAAGAAAGAAGAATGGAAGGAAAAACGAATCCTGAAAAGAAAGAAAGAAAGAAAATGATGAACAGGAGGAAGGTAGGAAGAAAGCAAGGGAGTAAGTAAGGGAGAGACTGAAAGAAAGAAAAAAGGAAATGAAAACAAAAAAATATGCTGGAAGGAAAGAAAGAAAGAAAGAACAAAAGAAATGATTAAAACAAAAAGAAGGCAAGGGAGTGAGTGAGGGAGAGATTGAAAGAAAGAAAAGGAAATGAAAATAATAATAAAAATAATTTTAAAAATTATAATAATTTAAAAAATAATAAAAAGAAAGAAAGAAAATTAAATAATGAAAAAAGAAAGAAAGAAGAATGGAAAGAAAAAAGAACCCTGAAAAGAAAGAAAGAAAGAAAGAAAATAATGATGAACAGGAGGAAGGTAGGAAGAAAGCAGGGGAGTAAGTAAGGGAGAGACTGAAAGATCCAGTTAAAAGAAGTTCCTCGCTTAAAGAAGTTCCGTATAAGCGACTAACCGGACTGACTACAGTTACGTCTGTAGCCCTGTAGCTACTGTGTGGTCTGATGAGCTACCTTCAGCTAAATAATTTACATAAAAGCATGAGCGAATTCTCCTTCTCAGGTGAACGCTGTTCAGGTTTAGTTTCGATTTCCCTCCATGTGCGTCATTGTTACGTGTGTTCCTGAGCCTTGGTGACCCGTGTTCCCGGTCACATGACCTCCCGGTTGTGACGCTTTGCTTGTTTTCTCATTTATGATTCGATGATTCATAGTACACGCTGATCTTACGCACTTGCGTCCTGCCTCGACTCGAGCGGACGTTTCACCGGTCCGCGGTCAGCCAGTTGGCGTTCACGTGATCGTCACGATACGTACACGTCATGTCTCACCTCCTTAGACTTTAGGAGGTATAACTGAAAAGTTCACTGCAGTTCCAGAGGCATGACTTTGCTTCAGCCACTGTAATAATCATAAATGACTACATGGGCTGTTTATTGTAGAATCAGATTAGCATTAGTGGTAATCGTATTAGCTGTAATCCTGCGCTCAGAACACCGTGCAGTAAACCTGTGTAAATCCGTCTGCTTATTACACTTCTGTCCTCGGGAAAACTGACCTGGCCTTTATCTGGGTTCAAGAATCAAACAGATCTCGAGGAAGAAAGAAAGAAAGAAAGAATAATAATAAAAAGAAAGAAGTGAGGAAGAAATCAAGGGAGGAACTGGGGGTGAGATGGAAAGAAAGAAAAAAAAGGAAATGAACGTCATTAAGCTACTTTATGGCAATGTTATTAACATGGAAAGATTGTTTCATGGTAAAATTTGCCGTAAATGATGACGGTGATTCGTGTCATCACAAGCGTGTCACACTGACCAGTTTAACTTCACAGATCATTAAATAATCATGATTTTCTTTTGTATTTTTCCTACTCCCAGTGAAATTAATGTCTGGATACGTCACTGCCAGCGCAACACTCGACATTCTTCTGAATCTAGTTTAGAAGCGAGTGTGACTTACATCAAGCGCAGCACACGGGTATATAATTTTAACCTGTTTCAGCCCGTGATAAAGCCAGCTGCCGTAGAGTGCACCTATACACAGCAGTTTACGGTAACTACCCTACAGAAGTGATAAAAAGGCTACCACTCATCAGTTTTAGTTAAGCAGTATGAGATATGCTCACGCAATGTCGCTACACTGTGGATCTGCTGTGATTTCGGGATAAAGTGAAAATGTTGAACCTACTGACTATTATTTTTTCACGTGGGCCATATGTAACAAGGCTGTGGGCCAGAACAGGGAGTGGAACCGGGAGTGGAATTAGGAGTGGAACAGTGAGTGGAGCAGTGCGTGGAACAGGGGGCGGAACAGCGAGCGGAATGGCGAGTGGAACAGCGAGTGGAACAGCGAGTGGAACTGGAAGTGGAACAGCGAGTGGAACCAGGAGCAGAACAGGGGGTGGAACGGCGAGTGGAACAGCGAATGGAACAGCAAGTGGAACAGTGAGTGGAACAGCAAGTGGAACAGCGAGTGGAACCAGGAGTGGAACCGGGAGTGGAACAGGGAGTGGAATCAGGAGTGGAATCAGGAGTGGAACCGGGAGTGGAACCGAGAGTGGAACAGGGGGCGGAACAGCGAGCGGAATGGCGAGTGGAACAGCGAGTGGAACCAGGAGCAGAACAGGGGGTGGAACTGCAAGCGGAATGGCGAGTGGAACAGCGAATGGAACAGCAAGTGGAACAGTGAGTGGAACAGCAAGTGGAACAGCGAGCGGAACCAGGAGTGGAACCGGGAGTGGAACAGGGAGTGGAACCGAGAGTGGAACAGGGAGTGGAACAGGGAGTGGAACCGAGAGTGGAACAGGGAGTGGAACAGCGAGTGGAACCGGACATGGAACGGGGAGTGGAACCAGGAGTGGAACCGGGAGTGGAACAGCAAGTGGACAGGAAGTGGAACAGGGAGTGGAACAGCGAGTGGAACCGGGAGTGGAACAGCGAGTGGAACAGCGAGTGGAACTGGTAGTGGAACAGGGAGTGGAACAGGGAATGGAACCGGGAGTGGAACAGGGAGTGGAACAGCTGAAAAGAAGTATAAATCAGAAGTAAGAGGAAGAGAACCTTCTGCTGGCAGGAAGTCTCAGAAGGTGTTTGTTTTAAACTCCACATGACAGATGGCATGTCTCCGTGTGGTCATTAATTCACTCCACTATTGTCTTTAATCCCGTGTCAGAGTCGCCGCTTCTTCTGGTTTCAGTGGCGAAGGCGTAGCCGAGAAGAACTGAGCTTAAACGCCATGACTCTATATTAGGACATGAGTGAAGGCAGTGTTTACACTTCTGCACGGTGTTAAGCTCAGGATATTACACTGGGATCTGGAGGAACTTCTGATTGGGACAACTCCAAGCTGTTATTGGGGGGGGGGGGTTGGGGAGATCCACTCCTGTGAAGAGTGTGTGTTCATTTCAGCTCAGTAATGTTTTACCAAATAACGTTATTTACTGTAATTAGTTAACATTAACAAACCATGACAAGTAACATTAACAGCGTAAAGCACACCTGGGTTAATTGATGCTTGTTTAATTATAAATTAAATAATAACAGCTGTGTTAACTGATGTTTATACCACAGCGCTGTGAAATTCTCAATTCTGACAGTCGATCAAATCGCAGGTTTAAATTAATGCACTCATGCTAATCGTTTCTATAGTAACATGCTCAAAGTCTAATAACAACTGAACCTACTATAATGATGTAATAATTTTGTTTCACAGAAAGAGAGAAAGAATGAAAGAAAGAGACCAACAAGGATGGCCAAAAGAAAGGGGAAGAAGAACAAAGTTAGTTGGACAAAAAGGAAGGAAAACAAGAATATAAAAAGGGCAAAGAAGGAATATAAGAAAAAGAGAAAAGTAAAAAAAAAGAAAAGAAAGAGTAAAAGTTAGGAATAAATCAAGCAAGAAAGAAAAAAGATATAACTTGTTTTCCAGATTAAGAACTACTATAAGTTATTTTACAGAAAGAAAGAAAGAAAGAAAGAAAGAAGGAAAGAAAGACAGAAGGAAAGAAAGAAAGAAAGATAAAAGAGGATGGCAAAAAAGGGTGAGAAGAAAAAAATGTTAGAGTGAAAGAAAGAATGTAAAAAGGGCACATAAGGAACATAAGAAAAGGGGGGAAGGAAAAAAAATGAAAAAAGGAATAAAGATATAAAAATAGAAATAAAACAAGAAAGGATTTTTTTTGCAGATTAAGAACTATTGTTATTTCACAGAAATAAAAAGAAAGAAAGAAAGAAAGATGGGAGAAGAAGGGGGGGAAGAAAAAAGTAAGTTAGAAAGAAGGAAAGAAAGAATGTAAAAAGGACAAAGAAGGAACATAAGAAAAGGGGAAAAGGAAAAAATAAAAAAGAAATAATGACATAAAAATAAAAATAGAAATAAAACAAGAAAGAAATTGTTTCATGGATTAAGAATTACTGTAATTTCACAGAAAGAAAGAAAGAAAGAAAGAAAGAAAGAAAAAGAAAAAGAGGACAGTAGAAACACTATACATTTGTTGAAAGGCGTGTCCTCAGAGCTCCTCTACACTTTAGTGACGTTAAACCTCAGGAGTGTCAGAGAGCCACGAGCAGAGCCTTTAACCCCTCGGCTAGATTTTCTCTGAGTTGTAAAGCACCGCCGCATTTCTCTCCAGATATCTCCTGCGCAGCACTGAGGTCCCTGAGGGCTGTCGAAAATTGAACATTTCTTAGATTTCAAGACAAAGTGAGGTCTCCCCAAACTCATAGCTAGCAGTGCGCGACAAAAAAAAAAAGGAGGAAGATGATGCTGGATGAGATGATAGTTTCACACCTCCACATGAGCTCGAGGTGGCGGCTTCACACTTCTGTTTGTCGACGTGAATCAGTTAGCATGTTCACCAGCGTTTCATGGAGGGAAGTCCATTATTCAGCTCATTATCTACTTTTAGTAACATAGTCATTCCTTTATATACAATGGATATTAAAAGTTTACACACCCCTGTTAAAATTCCAGGTTTTTGTGATGTAAAAAATAAAACCAAGATAGATCACGCTGAAGCCATGGTCGGCAAAAAGAGCTTAGAAAGCGTGTACGAGATCTCGTTGCGGAAAGGTATTACTCAGGAGAGGGGTACAAAACAATTTCCAAAACATTAGATGTACCATCGAACACCGTGAAGATCATCATCAACAAGTGGAGAAAATGGGGCACCACCGTGACATTACCAAGAACAGGACGTTCCAAAATTGACAAAAGGACAAGGAGAAAAACTTATCAGGGAGGCTGCCAAGAGATCTACAGCAACATTAAAGGAGCTGCAGGAATATCTGGCAAGTACTGGTTACTCCCTGCATGTGACAACAATCTTCTGTATTCTCCACATGTCTGGGCTATGGGGTAGGGCGGCTAGACGGAAGCTGCCTGCCTGAATCACCCCAAACCATGTTGCAAAATGTGTAATGATCTGATTAGACCAACTTTTTGGGCTTAATTCTAAAAGATATGTTTGGTTCTAAAACAAGACAGCTTATCACCCAAAGAACCCCATATTCATGGTGAAGCATGGTGGTGGGAGCATCGTGGTATGAAGCTGCTCCTCTTCAACTGGGACTGGGGCTCTGGGCAAGATAGAGGGAATCATGGATATCTATTTTGGCACAAATATTGCAGGCTTCTGTTAGACCGCTGAAGATGAAGAAAAATTTCACCTTCCAGAACGATAACGACCCAAAGCACAAAGCACAAAGACTCTTACCCGAAAACGGGTGCGTAGAGTTTTGTATGCACTGTACCAAGAGAAAATTAATCAACCCCTTCTGACCAATCAGAATCCAGAATTCCGCAGCACCTTGGTATAAATACAGCATAATAAATGTCTGCAGTTGTTGTTCATTTTTATTAATTTGCAGTATGTGGATTTATTTTTAGTCATGCTTTGAATAAACAGTCAGTGCAAGCGCATTTCATTAACATTCACGCAAACGCCAATGAACAATATTAATGCATTTGCATGTTGACATTATTTATGGCATATTACTGCTTTATTAATGCAGTAAATAATGTTGTTAAACCAATACATACAATGCTTAGATATATAAAATTATAATTATTATTATTATTATTTATTGAAATGGCTAGATGTCTCCAAACTTTCCAAACGAGATGCGTCTCACGTCTGCAGCCATCTGTCGCTTGGACTCTGTAGTGTTTTCCCTTTTGGTTTTTCTTTCCACCTCGTGCTGACAGTCTGCTTCCGTTCACCTGTGTGTGTGTGTGTGTGTGTGTGAGAGAGAGATATTGGTCTTCCATTCATGGGATTCAAATTTAGATGAGCTTGATGTCTAAGTAGCCAAAGGGGAAATGGCTACAGAGCACCGCGGCCTGAATCTCTGACGTAAACATATAATCTCCGGGATCAGGGTGCATTTATTTATTATTCCATCCAGTTTCCGTAGATCGGTCACCTAGCAGCTGCAACTTATCTAAACTACAGTCCATTTCCCTGTGCTAGGATGAGAAATAAGATTTGGATCTTATCCTGTCCTACCAACCCAGCCATTTAAACTCTTCAACTATGTAAACTCCGAGGGCTTTGGAGAAACCTCTGCGCCTTCTTGAGAACCTCTTCAATCCAACCGTCCTTCAGAACTCATTTCAAAACCTGTTTTCTTTCCGTTCCCTCCCATCTTCAATCCCAAAATGTGCACTGTTTATATATGCGCATACCCTTGATGTATGAAAGATACAGAAGCCTCAAAGCGTCTTGTTGATACCTTGAGGTGAAGACAGACAGTTTGTCTGCTTTAAACGCCAAACCACAGAGCTCTGGCTTTTGTTCGCTTATATAATCTGGCGACAGGAAGCAGGGGTCTGGTGCATTGTATGCTCTTGGACAGGCATGAAATCCAAATCTGGATCGATACAACTTTGTCCAAGAAAGCGTTTTCGCTGCTGCTTTGGTAGACCTGGTGCTTTAGACGTGTCTAATCAAACGTGCGCAGTAGGGATGCAAACGATTATGAATACAGGCAATGTGTTCTAAATGAATACAAATACAGATACGAATAAGAAATGCAATGTTTCTTTTTTTTTTTTTTAAGTAATTTTGCCAGAACGTTCCACAGAATTCCCACACCATGCTGTTGATATTTTGGGTTTTTTTCCCCAATGGTTCATTTTTTTTTTTTTTAAATCTGAGGAATCATTTGGATTTGTCACTTTACCATGTTAGAGAGACAATCTCAATTCAAATGCCGCTTGCTGCTGAAATTGCGGCGCTGCGTCGCGCACGTGGAAACTTTCACGTCTTGTCACCCCTTGTGCAAACTGCAAATCATCATCACACCCTTCCCTAAAAGACATCAGATACATAATAGTGCTTGCTCATTAAACAGGTCATAATTATAATTTCATATTTTGAAAAAAAAAATCCATGCAATTATGCTGTCAAACATTAGGCCACGCCCCTTACCGGAGTCTGATACTTCAGGAAGAATGACTGTTTTTAGCTCTGTGACATCCTTTAGTTATTCTTTTGTAAACAACAGGCTGTAATACAGAGTTTGAAACCACAAAAGCAAGTCTACATGAGACACTAAATAAATAATGAAACTTGCAATTTGCACAATGCTAAACTTGTGGCCATAAGCTTTCTATCCTTAACATGTCTCTGCTGATCAGGTGTTAGGGGTGTAAATATCTCTTCTTTTGCCTGATATATTGAGATACGCATCACTGTGAATTAGCACACTTGTCCTAGTCTTTTGTATGCTCGTGCGTGTTTTCCGCGCAGCCTGAGACACTCCTGACAATGTGTTGGCAGCCGAAACCGTGGCACACTCGCAAAGATAAAACCTCCGCGCCGCTATTGACGTGCCCTTTCTAATTAAAGCTGTAAAGCCTGAGATGAGACGGCGGCGCACACAAATCATCTTAATGTATGCCTCTCTGTGTTTCCAAAGTGGAGCAGTTTATTCCATTCTGCTCCTGCTTTGTGAAAAGCCTGGTTCACTTTCCGCACATCAACAGAAACCCATCAAGGCTTTTCATGCTGGCAAAGGAATTTCCTTTAGGACAAAAAAAAAAAAAAAGAAGAAGATTGCTGTGCATGAACCATTTCAGAATTTTAAAAGGAGCCTAATTAGCTGTTCATTGCACTACAAATTGCTATAAGTGATCATTCATGGCACGGAACAGGAGGGTTTGTTTCCTGCAAATAAACAGGCATAAATGATTTCAGGGGCATTTAAGGTAATCTGCGAATCAAGTGCGAGACAACTTATGTATTATTCATAAGAAAGGCTAGAAATAAAAACAATCTGAATATTAGGGAAAGAGGAAATGTGGGATTTAAGAATTATGCTATGTATTAAGCGTTCAAAACGCCTAATTAGCATTCTTTGCATTTTAAGATAATTGAAGCTCTTTGTGTTCTTTGGTTCAAGTGAAGCATCAAATCTCATCATGATCTCATCCACTTGGAAAAACGCTTCGCCTCCAGCAAGCTTCTCCAATACTTTACTGTATTGTATGTTTTTTTTTTTGTCTTATTTTCTGCAGAGACAATCGGTCGCAGGGCAGTAATAGGGCACTCGCAATGACTAAAATGAAAGGAAATGAATTGAAAGCACTGCGACACAGTTCAAAGGGTCAGACGGAGAGCGAGTGTGGCTCTGCGTTTCAGCCAATTTCAGATGGTCTCGTCTGATTTAATCTAATGCAGTAAGACGCACCACGGCGTCGGTCAGAGCTGTAGTGTGAACACAGTTGAAAAAGGCGGGGAAATTTGTAGCATATACACTTGAAGACACTGAACACGTCGGTCACACGGTTCATCTTTTTGTGTTAATTACACACACACACACTCGCTCACAGAAATCTCAGAAATAAAGTTACCAGGCTGTACTTTTCCTTGTCGTCCGAGTGCTCCCATCAAGGGTACTTCTATAGTCAGAGACATCCATCATCATGGTAGTCTTTTTTATTTTTCGTTTGTAAATCTTCTCTAGCTTTCAAGCTACACTGTATTACGTTTGACAGCAAAGAAAACGCAATTTCCCTCTTCAGTCTGCATTTTCTATCTTTTTTTGGGGGTTTAAATGAAAGTTCTTGTGTCTAAAGGCGATGATCTAGACAGAACTCGAAAAAAAAAAAGCTCAGAAATTCAACTTGTCTAGACAAAATCTGAATACGAGTCTCCATCCACATCTAATGAGAGGTCTTATATGTACTGGATGACAGGATAAGAGGAAACCACCGTCATGTAGGTGAATCTTTATACCTTGAAGATACATAATTGGACCTTAAGAAGTACTGATCTAAAAGCTAATTAAAGGTACAAAATGTGTCTGCTTGATAGTAACAACCCCAAGGAAGAATAGTACACCATGGTGTCTTTATTTCCGAGAGTGTATGGGTGGGCCCTTTGCACTGATATACAGGGCAGGAGGGTGCCAATACTTTGTGTAGCTCAGCAGGTGGGCTATAGTCAGTAATTGTGCACAAGCAAAGTGACCTTTATGGTAAGTGTATTTGTTACAATGGTCAGTTTGTGTAGCTACAAGGCAGTTGTGCCTAATATATATATATACACATACATATATATTCAAGTCATTTTACAGATTTCTTCGAGCAGTGAAGTGGTGTAGCATGAAAGGTCCTTGGCTGACCTTTATCTAATGAGATCCAAGTGGTAAAAAGGATTTAAGGGGGTCTATCATTCAAAGCTTAGTAGGTCAATAGAAGAAAAAGGCCACGTTTAATCAGTTTCCTTTACACTGCATACTTCTTCGAGGGTGTTATCATGCTGTATGCCGTGGTCATCCATCCAGTCGTGGGTGCCGCATTTCTTTTATATTGGTCAGAAAGTGTTGATTCATTTTCTATAACAGCAGCTCCGACAGCTGCAAATCAATACGCTCGATTTAATACATTCTGTACTAACAACTTACACAGGGACTTGTATGTATTATTTAACATTTATGGAAGGAGTCTCCAGTATCAGTACTTTGTATCGGTCGGTTTACGCTTTGTAGTTTCTCGGGAACAGGACAAGCTGCGTATTTCTTTTTTGTATCATTAACTTTGACAAAGAGACAAGAGAGGCTAATGAGGGAACGACTGTTTACATCAGAAACTCTTGATCTTGACGTGTAATACTTCATTTGACTGAACTGAGGAACAACAAAGCACAGCAGGCTCACAGCTCTGCGCCGTCTCTGCATTATGTATAAAACAGGAAAGCTGTG
The DNA here is from genome assembly GCA_037576675.1 of Pangasius sanitwongsei. Taxonomy (NCBI): domain Eukaryota; kingdom Metazoa; phylum Chordata; class Actinopteri; order Siluriformes; family Pangasiidae; genus Pangasius; species Pangasius sanitwongsei. The sequence goes on along the minus strand of CM075026.1, from coordinate 1,737,225 downwards.
AGAGTCAATGCTACATGTGGATTTGTCTCAGATGGGGTGCTCTTTGGCCAAATATTGAGTTGCACCAATCGATACATGCTATGTTAGCAGATACAATCACGGACATATCATCCCGTATCGAAATAACATTAAGCTAAAACCAGAATCTAAAAACTGTGCAATCAACTCCAACATTATTGGAATACTTCAGTAAAATTTTGTACAATTCAAAATTTTCACTCAAACCACTGGAAAAACATCTTACCTTTTCTCTAATAAAACTTCATGTTCAAGAACATATACAGTATTTTGTGAATAATAATATTTTATCTTAGACATATCGGGCAAAATCATTAATTAATTATTATTATTTATTAGACAATATTGTAAAATAAATTCAAGCATATTGTTGTTCTTTGAAGAAATACCATTAAGCATGATTAGGGCCATTAAAAAAAAAAACAATACAAATATACATTTTACAATTTTATTTATTTATTTATTTATTTATTTATTTTGATGAGTGATGAGATTAAATTACATGGTGCCTAAATATATCTGAGCTCAAAGTAACATCCATTGCTCATTCATTTTTGCTTCTTTTCCTACAGGGAGCCAATAATTCTGCAGTTAATTGCATATTAGAGAGGCGATATTATTTTGAAAATTTGAGGGTTTTTTTTTTTTAACAAGAAGTTGCAGCAATGCTACAAAAATCTGTATAGGCACTTCTTACATCACAAGAGACATATTTGCATATTATTTGCATACCCTTCTCTGATTGGCCACATGGTTGGACTCAACCGGTGTATAGAGCGATCTAGTGCAACTTAAGTTGGACATTCACAATATCTCTTCTCTTTTTTTTCTCAAAGACAAAATTCAAATACAGCAATTATATCTACCTTATCCTTATTCCACATGTTCACCTACAGAAGCAAAAGTACGTCCTTTGTTGCTTCCAAAAAAATGATGTCAAGCTGTCAGTATGGACCGAAAGAATACATGTGGTGGAAATGAGAATCCTCTGTGTGGTTGCTGGGCTTACTATTGTGGATAGGGTGAGAAGTTCAATAGTCACAGAAAGCCTCAAAGCTGAAGGTTTGGACACCTTATAAGGATGCCCCCTGGTCGGGTACTGCTAAAGATCTATCAGGCACATTCCACTGGATGGAGACCCTGCGGTAGACCCAGGACCTGCTGATGAGATTATATCTCACAGTTGGCCTTAAAGTAGCTTCACTTTGTGGCCAGGAATAGAGAAGTCTGGCCTAACCCTCTCAGCCTGCTGCCACCGTGACCCACATGAGGAAAAGCAGAAGGAAAATAAATAAATAAATGAATGAATGAATAAATGTACCCTTGGCAATCTGCATTTGTATTATCGTAATTTCCTTTTATTTGGAGCCATTTTTAGAGAGGATTTAATAATTCCAATCCATCTTCAGCTGAACCTGAGCGCCTGTGAACCTGTATTGGTGAATGCTGTGCTTTTTGTTGTTCTTTGCAGGTACATGGCCATCATCCACCCACTGAAGCAGCGGCTCTCGTCCACGCAGACCAAAGTGATCATTGGTGTGATCTGGGTGCTCGCTTTTCTGCTCGCCTTCCCGCAGTACTATTACTCTGATGTGGAGCAGCTGCCCGGTCGCATTGTCTGTTACATCGACTGGCCAGAATACACCATCATGGACGTCAAGAAAATGTAAGAGTGATGCTGCTATTAATCTGAGTGATGATGGAAGATGGTGGTCTTAGGGAAGGATATCCTGATTGTACTGGAGTGTGCAATCTTCGCTGACTGTTAATTATGGTGAAAGAAAGCATTGTTGTCAGTTTGGTGCCAATCAGGGAGAACGCTCAGGAGATTTCTTGCTGTTTAGACCTCTTGCTGTGTGAACAAGACACGTTGGACTTTTTCACACAGCAAGAGGTCTAAATTGGAGAGTTTACATCCTAGTGCCTTGTCCACCAAGGAACATGTGGAAAATATTAGCTAAGGCTAATTAACAACAGCTTTACTTCTAATCTCTCACACGTTAGTTAGAATAATAATAACCCTGACCATACAAACTAGATGAATGTTAATAACTAGCTGTGATGAATAAAAGGTGTACACAGCAGCAGACATTATAGTGATGGGTATTAGTTCTCATTCTCGCTGTCACTTCTGTTGAAGTTTATATTTGTTACAAATCCAAGTACATCAAAACCAGACTTAAAGACCATAACTCAGTAACCATTTGGTGATTTGTTGTTACACAGCTCTCTACATAAATACCACACCGTATTCTTATTTTAATGAAGCACATACCATCAGATTTATTGATTTATATCCTTACAAATCTCTTGCAATCTCTTTATGAATTACTAGATACCCTGCTAGAGCACACCATTACAGCTTAGGGGTTTGGGTTGAATCTGTTCATTTTTGAAGGCCATTAAGAGCATGATACAAGCAGACAGCTCCTGAGGGGTTGAAAAAAAAAATTGTCAAACCTGTACACCCAAAACTATAATCTTTAAATCCATAAAGTGAGATGAACTCTACAAAGTAAAGGTATAAATATTGATTTGCAAATGTCATAAAAATGGTCCGAGTGTGTCTGAGCGAGGGGGTCTTGGTCCATTTCCAGTCAAAATCTGAATCAATCCAATTGCAGGAATTGAACCAAACATGCTCTGTACTTCATGCAAATAAAAAATCTGAATTAGTTTTTCTTGAATAGCTATCTACCTGTTTGAAGTATATTTTAAGGATATTTCAGGAATTCAAATTAGTAACATGAAGAACTAGACTTGGTGGTGGCATCCCCATCAATACTACTGGTATCCAGTTCTACTTGTTTTTTTTTTGGTCTGTTTAATTACATGTAGTTACAAACAAACCAAAAGTATCAAATTTTGCTCTGATTCTGATTCGGCAAATACACAAATGGTTTGTCCCTCAGAGGGACTACGTAGAACCATTCAGCACATGGATTCCTTTTCTCAGTGGGTTTCAAGTAACTAAGCTAGAACCATTAACTGTCCAAAGAACCCTTGAGGAATTTAAAGGTAATGGGATTTGCGAGTCATTTAGTTGCAATTTTTTCATTGCATTCATGTAGAATTACGTTAGACAGGAAAATAACTCAATAGAACAGCTTCCTTCCTGTATATAAGCAAAGTCACTGGTAGTGCAGTTTTGCTAATGTGTTGTGGTCATCCTGCCTGATCTCAAACACTCCAGATGAGAGTTTCTGTGGGCTTGGATATAACGCACGATTCACATGATCCGAGAAATGCAATCAATTTGGGTTCAAATTCTTTAACCATACTGCATAAAATTTTTGTTCACTTTTGGGTATATATCATTAGGTGATAATTGAATCATTTAAAACAGCTGCCTTTGCAAAGGATTTCTCGGGTAATCAGATAACCAAATCCTAACCTCAGCAATGCCCTGTGGGAATGTTCTTACAGTGTTAGGTGGAATTTACCTTTTTATCCAGCATCAGTTTTTGGTTATCTAGCTAATTAGGGAAATGGCCTCATACGTTTCTTTAATCTTTATTAAAAGGCGAATTCACTTAACCAGGTAGTCACCCAAAGTAGTAGTCTAGACTCACAGTAACAGATGCTTCTCTGTTTCTGCTTTAGTCCACCTGGCTGCATTTGTGTTCAGTCGAAGACGCAACTTAATTTCATGGCTGTTCGCTTTGATCTGAGCAGAACAAACAGCACCAGAGTGCAGCAGAATCAAAAGGAGAAAGAAGCTGCTTGTTCTCGGGAGTGGTCGTGGTACACATGGTTCACCATGACAAAGAAAAATGACACGCAAGTCAAATAAGATTTTTACACTGAGAAAGCTGTCTTGGGTAAAAACATTCAGTGCTATTACAAAGACCTGAACCAACAGACCGTCTTTAGAACTTATAGAAAGGTGTGTATAAGGCATGTATAGAAAGAAAGAGGTTGTATTGGTATGGACAGAATGAAGTTTTGTCTTTTGTTGATATTAGATCAGGTCATTTCCTTCCTTTTCTCTTGTTCCATAATGCTTTCTCATTCTGTTTCTCCTTTTTGTTCTGTGTCATTCTCCAGCCCCTACCACATTTGGCCAAGACCTAGCTGTTCTGAAAATGCTTTTGTGCAGATGGAAAGACAGTTTTGGATACCGCAAGCTGAGACTCTTGACTGAAATTCAGGCTCCCAGCAGCCATCTACCATCCCCAAGGGCGCTCTTGGCCATGTTCTCATTGGGAGAAAAGTATGGTAGAATCTCTCCGTCACCATTTTTATGCATCATGTGCATCCGAGTTGAGCTCTGAATAGTTTTCCTCTCTGAAAGTGCTGAAGCTTCCAGCAAGGCAGCCTAACTGGTAGTTTAGGAAGATGCTCCAGCAGGCCTGATGAAGGGATTTCATTAGCATTTATATCGTTCCACTTTCTTTTCACATCCTCCTTCTCATGTACTATTCGTCCAATCCAATAAGCAGGGGTGCCTAGCTCAAGTGCTGGAGGGCCAGAGTTCAGCATAGTCTGGTGATTTTATTGATCTAATTAGAATTAGGTGTCTTTGAGCAAGGAGATCACCAAACTGTGCTTGTTTCCGGTTCTTCAGGAATCAGGTTAGATCACCTCTGGTAATAGATGTATTTCTGCCGTTGTAGTCTTTCACCCTCATAACGCCCTCTTTTCTCTCTCTCTTCACCCTAATCTTTTTCTGTCTTTCTCATGTGATCTTTCTCTCCGCATCACACTCTTGATCCTCTCCCTGCTTTCACACCCACTGAAATAGAGCTGCCAGGCTTGCTCTCGTTATTCCTGCAAGAGAATTTAAATAAGAAGCCCTCAGTATCTGCAGCATGAAGAATTATATTCAGTATACTCAGCTCTAACTGCAGTGCGAGATGTGCCTTGAGCCAGAGCAAAGCAGTGGCTCTCTCGCTCTCTCAGTGTATAAACGGCAGAATTGTAGCAGCATTTCAGAGAGGCTTTTCCGCTCTTGGGCAGCAAGAACAAAGAATCAATGCTGCTTTTAAATACACCTACCCCAACAAACACAAAGACACTCTGAATCCGCTCACCTTCTTGAAACCAGCGCACAATGAGCGCTTAACACTCCAGACCATTGTCTTGCGCTTGGCACTGTGCCATGCGGACTATCAGCGATACAATGCGAATTACCCTGATCATGTCCGAGCGGCTGAGGCGCTTATTATTTTTATAATGAAAGCATAATGTCTGGCACATCTGGGCTCACTGGGGATGGAAAGTGGAGGTGGGATGAAATGTGTGAAACCTGCGTTAGCATAATGAGCGTGTGTGATTAGAGGGTTGGTTTGCAGTTGGTGGGCCAAATATTAATGCTAGATTCTGAAAGAATAGTGGCCTTACTGTTATGAAAGCTTCCCAAAATCTGTGAGACTGTAAGTGTGCTTGCTCATCTATCCGCACCTTGAACATCGTCAGAGGGAAAAGCACATAACACACTGTGCACGGAAGAACACTGTGTACTGCCTGGCATACACTTATACCACACAGTTCGGCAAATAACAAAGTGCATAATGGGTATTCTCTGTTTGAATTGCATAAGTGCACTAGCCTTTTTAACATTATCACTACATGACTGAGTCTCAAAAAGAGTGGTGCAGCAGTCTTAGCTTTTGCTCTGTCACTTTGAATCGCATTTGTCATGAAGAGGGCAATTATAATGCAGTAATTCATTTGCACTATGATGACGTTTCTCTGTCAAAAGCATGCGTTGGAGAAAGAATATGTAAGCCTCACCTCCTAAATGAGAATGAGTAGAAATGCACTGATTGGTTGAGTAATGACTGATAGCACGTATAGCCAGCCATTGCATCATTACAAGGCAGCTGTATACTCTCAAGGAGAACTTCGCCTGCCCAATTCTCAGGATTGGCTAAGGCCAGAGAGTGGGACCAATTATGCTTTCTGTGGCATTATTGAGATTCAGATTTGTAATCGTCACCAGGGCAAACCCTTGACCCAGGGGTATTCAACTAAACTTTAACCATTAACCATTAAACCATTAATTAATCCATTGTTATAAATAAGACATATCCATTTGAAGTTATGTTTTTCATATTGGTGCTTCTCTTTTGACTAGAGCCATAGACTTTGAACAGGTTAGATACATCAGATTTACTACAAAAGCTGCAGTGTTTCATGTTTAGAAATCTGTAGTTGCTGATCTATGGCCATTTTTTCCTTACAATGAGCTACAGTATTCTTTTTTTTTTTTTTAGTTTGGTCTGCTAAAATACTTGCTGGGTCTGCATCCAGAACACAGGCCACCAGTTGACAACCCCTGCCTTAGACAGTTGCAACACTCATCAGTCATCTGTGACCACCATTCCGAACCGTTTATTGAATCCTGAATTGTGTCCTAGGGACCAGTGAGTGTAGGGAACAGCGAGTGGGGTGTCATTTTGGACGCAACACACCATTGTTGGAGCCTTTGAGGCAACGCCAGTCTGCTAGCATTATGCCTTGTGTCGGCTTACACTCACTGTTCCATTCATGTGAAAGAGAGAGAGAGAGCGAGAGAGAGACGGGCTAACTGCATAGTCCACACACAAACACACACACATGCTTATATATAGGCACAGACACTCTCACACTGCTAAATATGTGGACAAGCAGAGCTGAAATTCCACACACTCTCACTCCACAGCTCAATAAAATGATCCACACAGTTATACGTGTGACCATGCTGAGCATGACACTGCTTCATCATGTGCTTATACTGCAGGCAGGCATTTTGATTTATCTGCAGCACACGTGCCAACACCTTCATCTCAGAGATATCTTTTACACAGTCTAGCTGTAACTCTTGATTCCTTTTTTTCTTGCTTTCCCTTTTTAACCTCAATTTCTCCCTTACTTTCAGTCTTTCTCACTCTCATGTGTTATCGAGTTCCCCTTTCTCACTTGCTGTGCCTTATGTCTCCTTTGCGTTCTTTCTTCCCGAGCAGGAGTGAGGGATTGCATACAACATGAGCTCCCTCCTCATGCTGGACTACGATGGTCTCATTTGTCTCAGCTCTGATTGCCGTAACCACCTCTCCCGTTGCCTCCCGGTGGGCTGGTACACACTGAGGCAGTGACACACACCTGCCTGATTTTGTCCGTAGCACATCCATTTGCTCATGTGAAATGGAGTACAGAGTAACTTTTGGCACTCTACATCTACATCACACAGACTTATTATGTGCTAATACATAATAAGACATAGTACCTTGCCTTTTGCCAGATATAACTAATCAGTAGTTTTATAACACACCAAGTTCTCATCTTCGGAAGACAATCTTCAGATATAACTTCATATAAAGATGTGTACTCACATTAAGTAAACTACGTATGTAGCTTTAAATCCCTAATGAGCGAACCAGAGGCAAGAGTGGCAAGGAAAAACTCTCTGAGACACCATGAGGAAGAAACCTTGACAGGAACCAGATTCAAACTGGAACCCATCCTCTTCTGAGAGACTCCGGATAGTGTGATTATAAATCATTAGTCTTTCACCATTGTATACTATAACGTCAAACAGTACTGAGTGTGATGAAAGGATGTGCAGTATGAGCGGATTGTGAATAAGCGTCCTGGGATGAGCAACAGGACAGTCTTTATGATTACAACAGCAATTAATATACTAATCTACATTATCCCCATGAGGTTTCCACTGAAGCAAGGGTGAGACTTTGGTATAGACTGTTTTTGGGAAGTGCATATCTTAAGGATGTCCATGTGGGACCATTCACAGCAGGAGAAAAATAAGTCACAAATGCAGAAGCTCCAAGCAGAAGTAGAGCTTCAGGATGAATCGGGCAGGTCTGGAGGGTGACAAGATGTTCATAGCAAAAGTTCTACAGTCAGTAACTGTAGACCTATAAAGTCACATGTATGCTTGGTTTACCTGATAATATGGCCAATTAGTGCCGGTACAACACAGGTGTACTTAATAAACTGAGTAAATGTATGTGTATAATATCCTAATCCTGCTGTCAAACCCATTTCTCATCACTGCACATATTTGATCAAACCCTGAAATCCATTTTTTCTGCTTCCTTCCACATGAGTCCCGCACAGCTCATAAATTCTGTCTTGTGCCTTATCACAATGAAGGCTGATTTTATTTAAGCCCTCGCTATTCAGAATTCAGACGACGGTGGTTTTGGGCCATGCAGAGCGGTGATTTTGGGTTTTATAACTGCCTTTACAAAACCTTTGTGCTTGTGAACTCTTTTGCCTTTTGCTCGGGGAGATCAGAATGAAGCAATGTCTTCCGCAGATGCCCTGGTTATTATTATCCCGCTATACAAGATGAAATGGAGGGAAAGGTATCAGCGTCAAAAAACTTGGAGCTCAGTTGTGGTGCTGGACATGGTACATGGCACTGTTTTTTTTTTCCAGCTCTAAGATGCCAGACGCATTAACGAGCCATTTATGAAGTTTAGATGAACATTGCAGCTATCGGCTTCTCTTACTTGTAAGCATTGTAGCTCCAGTGCAGAACTAAAGAAGCAAACGTGTAATTGATTAGGGTTGGAGTAGAGGAGAAAAATGTGTGAATCTCAGTTTTTTTCCTGAAGTACTCCTTAAATGGTGTGATAGAATGCATTCTCTTAATCTGGTCCTCCAAGAATATCAGCACTGCATGTTTTTCCTATCCTGCACTAACACCACTCAGTTAACTAAGTCAGCTTATTATCATTCAGCTTAAAGGTTAGGATAAAACTGGAGTTTATAGGAACACTAATGCACAGAAACAGGACTGGAAACAAGGACCTAGTGACCTGGCCACCAGTTTTATTCAAATTTGAGTCCAAACATCTGGCTAATTAAAGACTTCTTGAGAATTCCTCATAAGAACTTCTGGAATGATTTATTATTTCCAATAGGCATGAGGCTTTAATTCATCCAAATGCTATCACATCCCATTCCTAACACACACCTTTTTAGGAGCTTCAAAAATTCGTCAAATTTTGTCTTTGAGTTATTTTATATACGAATTATGCTGTCATGTTTAAATTGCTTTTTTATTGCAATTACACACAGATTTAATGAAAAGTGTGTGACTTAGTCATTTCATATTGACTTGAAAAAAAAAGCAGCCCAAAACAAATACAAAAATTAAGATAAATAAGTCTAGACATTCAGTGAGGACAAAAGTAATTGTGCCCTATGAAAGGAGGAAGAGTTAGTGTGTGTCGATGTTAGCCAAAGCGCTGCAGTGGCTGAGCTGCATTACTAGAAGATTTCACAGTTCAGTCATCGTTTTTTTACTAGTATGAAAAAAAAATCAGCACTACCAAAACATTTGTAGATCATTGGTAAGCGTTGGTTTGGCCTTTTTGCACAAACATTTACACAAACGTTTACTAAATGATTGATAAATGAGGCCTGTTGTCTCTATGGGTTACGTGATATTTCAATAAGGACACACAGGTTTTTCTTATATTAGTGAGCAGTTGCAGAATAATATAGCGTTTCTTCAATAACCGCTGAAATAAAAACAGTTCTTTCTGGCGATCTCAGACATCTGGTCCTGACTGTTTATTTGCACCCGACTTCCTCTACATGAGTGTGCATGCTATGTCCTCCTACAAAACCCCTGAAAATTGTTTGCATTCATTTTGTCAGTGACAGAAAAGCCCTCTTAGCAGATCACATCTCGCTTTTTAAACCTGAATAATGCTGGAATCAAGCACACCCCTGAGTGTTTAGACTACAGACCCAGGCAGTGGAAACGAAGACAGGAAATTTGATGTCTTTCCACTGCCTTCTTCTTCATTAGGACATTTCTTTGGAGCGGACGGTCATGGCGTAACTCAAGGAGCCCGTCTCGGAAATGACTTCTGCTGCTGTTTCTTTGCTCACCTTAGGCGATGAATGGAGCCTTTGTCAGGACACATGGCATTCTAATTTCCTCAGCACGTAATTACAGACAAGAGGAAAGACATCAATTAGACTTGATTACATAACGGCAATCTTTAAAAAGGTTGGCGAGAGATATCGGGTAAAGAAAGAAATGCGGTTTGTCTCCGGTGTCGGTTTGACTGGCCAGTCTGTCTGATGCATGATAAATCTATCATAGTGTGTGTGTGTGTGTGTGTGTGTCTAGGCAGAGCCTGGCTGAGGTTGATGGCTTAATGTTTTAGTCATTTTTTAGACAGCTTTAATCAGCAGCCTGTGGTGTAACTCCACAGGCCATCTTTTTTTCACTCTTTCTCTCTCTGATTGTGGTTAATTTGTGGAGAAATGGAGTGGAAGGTCTCAGCTGTGTAGTGCCCAGTTGGGGCGAATGGATTAATTCTGTCCTCCTGCAGAGTTCCTCTGTGTTGAACCAATGGCATGCCGTTTTTTTTCTTTCCATCTCTCGCGCTCTCTTTATAGTTATATAGAAGAGCGCATGCTCTGGGTTGCTCAGGCACCACCTGTGCCACCGTGGAACCTGGATTAGCCAAGTATTATTGAAGCTTTTTTTTTTTTTTTTTTTTTTTAGTTCCAGCATTGGAACAGTTATACGAGGCCTCTTTTGAAGAGAGTGTAGTGATAGATGGTGTCCTAGAGTTTGGAAAACTTTTCAGTCGATCAAATGGTTGTGGGTTTGATGCCTTACTAACCTCACTTTTTTCTTTGTCATGAAAAATGCAGGTTGTTACTGAGAAACAGCAAAGCATAAACTCCTCTGTCCTGAAGACTTTCCCGTGTCAGAAAACCTAAAGTTACAGCTTTACCTCTGATTGTTATAAAGCGCCGACACCGCAGGCTCCTTCAATAATGCTAAATAAACATCTTCTCAAAGAAAAGGTCACCATATCAATGAGTACACGTTTTGTAATACGTTTATGTGGTTGCCATACAAATCCCTGTGAATGAGCTGTTACTATAGAAACGATACTGAATGACAACGAGCGCATTAATATAAACCCGTGATTTACAGCTGCACTACTGTCCGGAATTTAAAGAACACATTCTGACCAATCAGAATCAGGAATTCAACAACGCCATTGTACAGAATGGAACACAATCCACAAAACCTGCCGCAGCAGGGAATTAGTGGGGTCAGACACTCACATAGGAAATGAACATTTGCCTTTGTCGTGTGCTAGTGTGAGTGCAGAGTAGCACAGGTGCTTTGACTATTACAATACAGAGCGAGAAAGACAAAGATGGCTGAACATGTTTTTCCTCTCGATTTCTTTGTTTCTTTCCCAATTCATTCAGTCTCCTTTCCCGCTTCTCTTTACAGTTACTATGTGTGTGTGGCCGTGCTGATCTACTTCCTGCCCCTGTTGGTGATGGGTTGTGCTTATCTGGTGGTGGGGCTGAACCTGTGGGCCAGCGAGATTCCCGGAGACTCCTCGGGCCGCTACCAGGAGCAGCTCACTGCTAAACGCAAGGTTCTCCTGCACACACACACACACACACACAGTGTTAGACGAGAGGGCACGAGGTTTCTATCCAAACATTTCACAGACTAAACAACCCAAGAGTTGTTCAAATTGTTTTGTGTTTTTTTAATATCCTAAAGATGAGCAACACCATTCAGACAAAACAGAATTAAATGTGTACAGAATGACAGGAACACCCATTTACCGGAAAATTGATTTCTTTTACCCTTTAATCACAGTTTTTTTTGTTTGTTTGTTTATTCATACGCCAACTTTTTTTTTTCCTCGGCTGAATGCAAAACCTTTTTAGAATTTCTGATGTTTCCATTCAGACTTTGAGATTCAGGGTTTGAATAAAAACAGGATGATGAAAACCCCCTGCTCGCGACAGTCAGGTTTGGGAGATAATGAGGGTCAGGAAGGACGGCAGTCATGAAATATTCTATACAAGATTCCCATTCGACCACAACGACTCTTCATTTCAATCTCAATCTCTCTCTCTTTCACACACACACACACACACACTGAGTTTTCATGCTCTCTTCAGGAGCCCCTGCTCATTTTTCTTACTCTCACATTCTTAACTTTCTTTGACACCCTCACTTATTCTTCTCAGATATATAGCACTACTTACGCCCCTCATTTGCCCTGACTATTTGACTCCCTCTCTCTTCCTTGCACACGTGGATGTGTGTAGGTGGTGAAGATGATGATCGTGGTCGTGTGTACCTTCGCAGTCTGCTGGCTGCCATACCACGTCTACTTTCTCCTTCATCAGTTCTTCCCTTTGCTCTTCGAGAAGCCCTTCATCCAGCAGGTCTACTTGGCTATCATGTGGCTCGCCATGAGCTCCACCATGTACAACCCCATCATCTACTGCTGCCTGAATGACAGGTAACAACACGCGCACAGCCTGTGAAGCATTAAAAAAAAGGATGTGTAAAGTCAATTGTGCTTAAAATTACAAGAAACACACAGAGCTTACATTCTGAAAAAATGGTCCGTCATGGGTTCTTTGGATAATTGAGAGTTGTTTGCTTCCTAAGGAACAGCTTTCACAGTGCTTTCAGGTTTTACACAGAGCCTATAAGGGTTCTGTCGGTGAAAAAGGAATAACCTACCTACCTACCTACATAGCTCCAATGAATATATCCAAAATATGGTACTTTGTACACATTTAACTAACAAACCAAATATTTGAAAAGGGTTATGTTCATGTTACAGGGGTTCCTGACTGCAAAAAGTTTGAGAACCCCTGTTCTAGATGAACAAGCTGAAGAAACCTCAAGGGCTCCAAATGTAATCTTTTTTATTTTTCAGAATGCCTGTTTTCATGCTGGCTAACATTTCAATAATGATCCCATCGATAGGTGGATTTAAAAACAAAACAAAAAAAAAAAATCAAGCACAACTTAAAATTGAAATAATTCAACTGCTAAAGTATCTATCCAATTGCTAATCCGTTAATCATCTGCTACAAGAAAGAACTGTAACTTTTAAAAACTTTTAATTTGATTAAATGCTTCCACAATTTTACAAGGTTTAATAATAATCTGTATGAACAATAATTGTGATGTTGGATGGAGGGAACAACTTAGTAACATTTTAGGACATGGTTTCTTCTAATGATTATTTACGACATAGAAATGCAAGCTGATTGGCTAACCTGCCGAGCTAACGTTGGTCACTTGTTGAGAAGCACAAGAAAGAATGTGTTCAACAGTGGAAATGAAAGCTATTTGAGCTCTCTTGCTCTTTTTCTCATCCTCTTTTCTCTCTCTCTCTTTCTACTCTTCATGAAGGGTTTAGCATTCATATTCATCAAGCTCGTTTGAGGCACTCTGTGTGCCTCTCTGTCACACTTTTGTCCTCGCCTCCACAATCCACCGGGCACGTCTATCTCCTTAGACCTTGTTATGTGTGTGTGTGTATTTGGCAGATTTCGTGCTGGCTTCAAGCAGGCCTTCCGCTGGTGCCCTTGCATTCACGCTGACTCCTACGAAGGCCTGGAGCTCAAGTCCACGCGCTACCTGCAGACACAAACAAGTGTATACAAGACCAGCCGGGCGGAGCCCACTGTGCCGGTTGTCAACAGTCCATCGCTAGAGCTGGCGTCCAATGGCTCATCATCTCGCAGCATGTCCAAGACAGTGTCAGAGGCGTCCAGCTTCTACTGTGGCAATAACCTGCCCGCCTAGGAGCTCTTACAGTCAGCAGAGGAACGTGATGAAGAACGAGTCGGTGTAATGGTACAAAAAAAAAAAAAACGATGGATCCATTTACCTCTGCACAAACATCATCTATGTATAATTTTCTGTATCGTTTTCTGTATAATCATTGTGACAGACCATTTTCAGTGGTCATGGTGGGTGTAGAGAGGAGATTGAGAATTATGGGCAGATCCTATGTGGAAAGTGCAGAAAAAAAAACAGAAGTCCATGAAGTGTTCTTACTTATAAAGTGTTGATGGATCCATTCACCTCCATAATGAATGAATGAATCATATCAGTTTTATCTGTTATGAACCACTCTGAGTGAGTATCATGTGCACGTCTTATAAGGAATGTGCCAAAGAATCAGAAGTTTATGAAATGTTCCTACTCATAAAATGTTAATGGATCCATTCACCTCCATAATGACCATTTCATCTGGTGTTATCGTAACTCAGAGGTTAAGGCTACTGCTTAGATGGAATGTTTAGTGTTCAAATCCAAGCATTGTCTAGCTGCCACTGATGGGGCCACGATCAAGCCCTTGAACCACTCAATTGATCACAGTATCTGCCAGATGAATAAATGTAAATACTATCTCTGTTTAATGTTACTAAGTCGGTACTATTGGTGTAGATGGCAAAGGAACATGTTGAAGAACCTGACATCCTTGATGTGTGCCGAGCTAAATGTGTTAACCAGTTGACTTTTGGAGAGCCGGACATTTTTCCCATACCAAAAACTGTTTGGTGCAATCATCTGCTATGACACTACAACAATCTCTGTAATAGACCATTTTATGGAAATGTTTTGTGTTTGTGCAAGTGCCTCATAGCTGCATTCACAGTATCTATTATCTGGTGTAGGTAGACTATGTGCTTTTTTTGTTTCTTTTTCTATTCTTCTAAAACATTATTCTGGCCACACTTTAATCAAAGTTCAGCTTTGAAATGACTGATCACATGAGTCCCTTCAGGGACGTAACCAGAGACCTTTTTGAAGGTGAGGAGAACAGTGTCTCCGAAGCTTTGCAAACTGCAAACAGATCTGGAGAACTGGCTACAGTGTATTACCGTTTACATTTTACTAGCATGTAATATTGCGGATTATGTATCGTATACAATGCCTAAACACACAGCATCTCCTCTCTGTGTATATGTCTGTGTGAATGGGTTTCTTTTGTAGCAGGGTTTGGGAACCTCTCAGTAATGTGAGTCTTGATCTCTGATCAGCTTGGTTTAAATCCACAGTAAGTACATTTCTGTCCAAATGACTTGCAGAAATTAAGCAAATTTTCAAAAACACGATATACAATCCATGACCAGCAGTCTAACTCTAAGGACTTTGGAGTAAAATGGCTTCTGGCATGATACGGCATCACGCTGGGCAGTATGGGGGTTGAATCCATGCCAATCACTTTTTGGGTAGATGAAAAAGCCTTGAATATAGTATCTAAACTGCCTCTTGGCACAGAACAGAGAAAGGAAGAATATTCAATGGCATTTCTAGCTGTGCCCGGAAATCTAAATCAGTGATGACGGCCAGGGTTCCACTGCCAAAATGTAATCAGGGGTTTCTCTGGTTCAGAAATGCTAGTAGCTGTTTCCCAGTGTGTCTTTGGCTTTGCTTTAATTTTTGTGAATTTGTCACTTAAATCTGGGGGAAAAATGGGATGTTTGTAATGGGAATGGTTGTTTGTCTCTAGCTGTCTACCTCTGTTTGTCTTTTGAATGCCGTTGCCCTCCCCCTTCCAGCCATTTGCCTGTTCTCGGCTTAAGCGGTCATGCACAAAATTAACTCTGGAGTCAGGCCCTGGAGTTTTAATTTTAGCCTCCCATCAACACATGGTGCACCAATCTGACAGAAGAGGCGGAGGAGTGGAAGGGATTTGCTGGTGCTGTTGTGGGGTGGCAATGAAAGACAAAAACTTAGAGGAGGACCGCTGGGTTTGGAGGAGGGGTAGCACACCTGCTGTTTGAGATCATGGACCGAGGTATGTGACAGTGGTATCAGTTTCCTGGGCAGGAGGAGGACATAGTGTTTGTTAAGGGATCAAACTGTTCTGGCACACTGAATGGTGCTCAGGCAGACTTTATGAGCGATTGTGGAATTTGTGGAGGTGTGGAGAACTTGAAGAAGTTGGGCTGGAATCCTGGGGGACTTCTGCTTTGCTCCAGACAGTCTGGTCTTCCACTAAAGACTTGACTTGGGTTGGGTTGGAGTTGGCGAATAGTAAGGAGGTGGTGGGTGCAGAAACCATTAGTAGAGAGATGGGAATTATAGGAAATTATCTAGGAAGAAGGTGGAGCTACTGGAATGGTCATTCTCCCAAACTTCAGTTATATTAATAGCCATAATACCATATCATGAGTTCATGAGTAGGTTCATGACATACAATCCCAATTAGGTCGATTTCAGTCCCAGATTATAACATTACAAATGTGGACAAGTTGAGGTGAATAACCATGCAATGCACTGTAAACATCTCTAGGTATGTTCATCCTTGTGTTGAGTTTTTACTGCAGGATTATTTTTCACATTTGTTTACTTGCCAAAGCCTTTCATAAGAAATGTATTTCTCATGAAGCTGTAAGCTTGGTGGGTCCATAAGCAGCAGCGCCTGGTCTCCAGTTGGCATTATGGTAATGGACTTTAACAGATTTTTCCTTGTCCTAGAGTAGAGCCCAAACAGTCTTTGTATCTGTAAACAACTTCTGTCATGGGACGCCAGAGCAGGTTTCACCATTTTTTCATTCTTCATAATTCTCCCCATAGCCTGTTGAGACCAAATAGACAACAGCACAACTTGAAGAGTTTCTGTCCTCTCTGTTCTGTCCTCTACTGCCCTCTAATCTTCAGAAGGGACGGACC
This sequence comes from Pangasius sanitwongsei, assembly GCA_037576675.1. Taxonomy (NCBI): domain Eukaryota; kingdom Metazoa; phylum Chordata; class Actinopteri; order Siluriformes; family Pangasiidae; genus Pangasius; species Pangasius sanitwongsei. The sequence continues at coordinate 1,720,757 of CM075026.1, read as the reverse complement.
GACTCTTTATAGTTGCTGTACTGTAAGTGATAAAAGCAACTAACTTGTTTCTTGAGACTTTCCACAGCATTAATTATAACTATAAATGGTTAAAAATTATGTAATATAATAAAACACTTTGGGATGAGCTATTATAGGAAAATAATCAACTTCGGGGTGGTAAGAGTAACTCTACTTGTGTCCAAAACCGCATAATTTCTTACCGAATATGATGTCATAGTATTGCATCACCTTTGAGCAAACAGTTTTAGCTAGCTTGTTTTTATCAAAACACATTAAATCTTTCCTGGTGGTTACAATTTCGTTTATTTGAAATAATATATTTCTGTAACACTTAATGTCATCTTCTCCTTATCAAGATATCAACTTTTCTACCACTGTCAAATTAGTAACGTTTCCATTCAGTTTTCCTACAAAGTACAAATTCCCCACTGCAGATGTTCTAGATTCAGGTGAGGCTATAGCATAGGTCCTTGATGATTTTTTTAGGATACTGATTAGCTGTACTACACTGCATGTAGAGTCTCTGCCAGTATCTGCTCTATGGGACATAAAACCCTCATCATGCCTCATATGTCTCAACACAGCAGAGCAACAACACCTGCTGGGAGAAGTGGACGTGCTGTAAAAAGCCTCTGCTGACTGAGAACCGTGTGTTGCCTGTCCATCATCTAACCGACATGCCGGCGTTCATAGTTTCAGCAAAGAAGAGTCTCCTAGGTTTACACCATTTGGGAGGGTATCCAAAAAAGAGGCCTTCCAAGCATCGAAAATCCCAAATGAGCACCAGCCACGTGCTTGGCAATTGACTTGTTTGTTAAGCAAACTTCATTAAACAAGCTCCACTAGCACGTAGAAATTTCTCTTCTGGTATTTTTCCATCTCCAAATTTCAGGCCACCTGCTGCAATTGTGTCTCTCCAAAATTAGTCAGCCTTTCCCTGCGCCCTCATGACGACTGGCATGCATTGTTCTCAGTTTTAGGGTGAAGAAATAATCACCAGCTTTGGTTTAATATGAAATCTCTCAAACCATCCCCTGCGGATTTGAATGCAAATTTGCAAGACTGACTTGCCATGTTGAAATCTTCAAGAGAAAATGCATCGACACACATCACATGAATGTTAAAGCTAGATTGGTATAAGGCTGTTTTCAGTGTCCTGTGCTGTTGAGGACAAGTGGCCTCTTTGTTTTCTCTCCATGATTTTGGAGATTTTTTGGATCAGCCATTCAAGTCATAGATCACTGAGTCTGAAATCACTGCCCTTGAATATCACTAACGCTCAGCATGGACGATATTGACTGAAGAAAACAGCAGAGCTGTTAAAGCAGTTAAAGCCCCAGTGACTTGATGCCACTTAGTTCCAGAGGATAGCCGGAGCAACAATAAAATATCTATCGATTGCTACACCAGTGGCCCTACCACCTCATTGTTTTGATATCATCCAGTTCTGAGGATAATTGTGCTGATCTGGCAGCATGGTTTTGCTTAACCTGAATAAAAATAGCAGGGCTACTGAAGACCCTTAAACTTAAAATGATCATCTATATGCTTTTGTCCAAATGTTCAGCTGCCCTGTGATATAGCATGAAAAGCAATTTGAAAAAGATACAGTGTATGGGTATGACACAGTGGCACTATCCATATCTATATCTGTTTAGTGCTCCAAATATACATATCTGTATTCGGATTTAAACCTAAAATGGGCGTTTTTTTGTTTTTTTTAACCTGTTCCTTCTGAATACTGTATATGTATTCATATACATCCCTAATGATGCGTCTGGGAGGAAGTACGTCCTAGCGTTTCCTCTCCCTGGTTGGTAGCTGTCATGTGATAAGGAAGTGCTAGCTGGTGGGTTCTAAATTGGGAATGACCAAATTTGTTGAAAATGCGGTTTAAAAAAAATGTAAATGCAGACATTTTTGTGGGAAAAAAATGGCACCTATGCTAACTCAAGAAATTTTCATTTATGACGCTCTCAGGCAAATATTCTTATGTTTTTTTTTTTCTTTAGGTTTTTAGGTTCTCCCATCTTGCTGTTTGCAGAGGTCATGTGCTTGTGACTTCATTTAATAAAGTAATTCTTAAAGCTGTTGGCTACCTAACTGACTGCCGCCTCCGGTACGACCCGAGCTAGCACAGAATGGTTCGAAGTCATGCGGTAATCACCGAGACGTCCCGCTGTTTAAGAATAACCCAGATGCTCAGGGGGGGAGCCGCAGAAAACAACATGAAGAGATGAGTTTTTTTGTCGTTGTTCTTTGGTCTTTCTTGCTAGTCACAAAATTGCTTTGTGTGACAGCTAACAGTGTTTACCTAGAAAGTCCCTTCCAGCCTCAGACAGACCTTTAATGAGATCTCAGCACACACACACAGACACACACACACACTCTCTCTCCCTCTCTCTGCATCTAACCTCGCTGTTACAGATCAGACCCTCGCTGTTACAGATCAGAATGTAAAGCGCATGGTCTTCACACTGCAGCTCCTACGCCGCTCTCAGACAAGATCTGAAATGGTTTCGAAGATGAGAGGACAAGTTATAAAGTGCAGGACAATCCAACTTTTCGGGCAGGACTGAGAAAAAAAACAAAAAAACACAAGGATATTACCACGATGGAAGCTTGCAGAGAATGTATGCGTGTGTGGGGGGGTTTAGGGGGGCTCTACAAGAGGCTGGGTGGATGCTCTCATCAGCTCCATCTCTCTCCAATCAGAGTAATTACCCAAGAGAGGAGAGCGTGGCGTACAGAACAGCAGCTGTGTTACGTGTGCACAATCACACACACACACACACACACACACATTCTTCACATCTCTATCCTAAAATATGATAGAGCAGCCTTATTTCACGCTTTGCAGTATGTGTGTACACAGGGCGTGATTTTTTATTAAGATTAGAGAAATCACACAATACCCATGAGTCGTCCTTTTGTTCAACGGTTCTATTATGTTCATATTATCGTGTGTACGCATGGGAGAGTAAGCTGTTATGGCCCCGGGCGTCCGTTTTTTTTTTTTTTTTGTATTAGGTGCGCACCTGTGTGTGGGATTATATGATGAACATGTGTGTATTTGTGCCCTCATGTGTCCAGAGGGTGTAGCTCATCATCAGGACTGAGCTTTGATGCTGTGCCAGTGCATGAGGCCACCCTCATCCAAAATCCAAACGATTGACTCTAATGAATCCTCAGACCAATCCTATGGTCCATTCCCATTTTCTGTTTGACAGGCAAGAATGGCAGAAACATTTATAATTATCTGTCATATCTCTCATTATATGAGTATAGAGACTTTAGGAAGAAAAATAGAGCTTGGAAGGAAGTAGCAGAGATCGGTGGTACCTCTGGCGAGTGTCTGTAGCTAGTAGTAGTTAGCTTGTTTGGCTAATCTAATCAGAGAACGAATCTAGTGTGAGGCAGAGCATGTAAGACAAATCAAACAACCAATTTTCATACTGATTAGTGCGTTATTTAAGTTGCGTTTAACCAGTTATTGTTAGAAACTATATATATATTTACTACCATGTCACGTTGTGGTACAGCGCAAACCCACAAGTGACAAACTGCGAGTGTCAAGAGTGACTTGTCACGTTCTAGTGTGAACGTAAGGGTGAGAAAGACAGACGTTAACACTTCTCTGAGTCGAGATTTGTTTGTTTGCCTGATCATGTTTTTATCCGGCTGGTGACGGTCAAATACGTTACTTTGCGCAAACGTTTTAATGTACGATCTAGTAAACTAATAACTTAAGTTATTAAGTTATTACTTAATTTTACATATTAGACTTGCATACACATACATATCTATGAGCGAGGGTGAACAGTACGACAGTGTGTTTCACAGAGGGTTCGTTATTGCTTCAATAATGATTTTGTATACTAAATGTGTTCTAGAGAGTTTTATTAATCAGCCATATGACATTTGTATAATATTGTAATGTAAAACTGTGGAGTATGTGCTATACCCATTTTAAGTACTGCCCTGATACAGGCTTTCATTATTAAAGGAACACTTTGGCAAAAAAAACAAAATTGCACCATTTTCCATTGATTTTTTATTTTTTGCTTCTTTACTTTTGCACTGAAGGTACAAAGCTAATCTAGATCGCAAGTAATGGAAGTAATGGCTTCACCCAAAATCATCAAAATTTTCAAATAAGTCATTCGAGGGAAAGACTATATTTGGAAATTTCAATGTATAGCTATCCCATACAATTTTGCCATCAGAATATTGGGAGGCGGGGCTTAAGGGCAGACTGACACCAAATCACGACCGGAAAAAATGATTCTGGTTGTCCAAGATGGCTGCCCTAATAATGCCAAAACTGGTTCATTTTTATAGATAACAGATAGACTTAATATCATTTAAGAACTGGGAGTTACAGTATATTCTATATTTTCAGGATTGTGAGAATGCATTTTTGGAAAATAGCTCGTTAGATACATTAACCCCATGACTTCTGGGGTTTTAATTGTGGAAATTAGTTTTTACACCAAATCTTTCTTTTAACAACTGACTCGAGTACATTCTTTAAGTACGTATTTGTTTGTATGATCTTTCATCTGTACTCCATATCTGCAAAGTTAAAATTTGTAAAAGCTTAGGTTAATTATTGGTGCAATTATAACTGCCTATTTTCCTGGTTTTCTTTCTTTGGTCTTGTAGAAAACTGTGCAGTGTGATGTGCTGCAATAATTATGCATTGCCCTGAAAGTGACTCACTGATGACATTCAGTTTAAGAGAAGCTGTTCTCCAAAAAGTAAAAAAAAAACAGGCTTGACTCTTGGGTTGATTAGGCGCACCAACACAAAAACACAGTGCCTTGAAAATTAAGAAGAAAAAGAGGAGCTGTCTTATTTTCTGCTGTGAAACTTGGGATCTAATTAGTGGCTGATTAAAATTCCTCTTTGTTCAGACGGAGATGTTCCTGCATCTGATCTTGATCATCTGCTGCTTTTCTACGTGGGCTCAGATATGACAGCCTTCAACTTTTCATCACACAGTATCAGCGTACATCATCTATTCCCCCTAGTGCCCCACTGCAGGGGTTCCTGCTTTGTCAGCGAAAGCTTTTAAACCTGAATTATTTGCCTCAAGTGCACCCTTGAGGTTTTATCTAAATCAATAAATGCTGATAAATGCCACAAAAAGCCTCTTAGCCTGCTGCGCCCAGAGCTTTGGTGATAAGTGGCTTGCGCCTACTTTCACTTATTTTCAATTCAGTTTCTTAAATTTATGATGAATCTGTCTATTTACAAAGATTTTACACGGATTTACAATTGACATGGGAGGCACAAAGCAAACAAATTATTCAGTGCTAGCCTACCATGCCATGCTTATCAGGGGACATCCTAGAATTAATTAAACAATTCATTCATTTGCAGCAACCACATTAACCTGGTCAGGGTCTCGGTGGATCTGGAGCCTACTAGGAACACTGGACATGAGGCGGGAATACGTCCTGGATGAGATGCCAGTCCATGGGGGGTCATGCACATGACACATTCACACCTAGGGGCAATTTAGCGTCATCATCCCCCTAGTGGCATGTTTTTGGTAAACTGGAGAAAACCCCCATGGACACAGAAAGAACATGCAAAACTCTGAACAGGCACTAAACCAAGCTTAGGATCAAAACCGATTGACTCTGGTGGCAATGCTATCTACTGCACCACCTTGATCCCTCTTAATGAAATTGACATTGATGTTGGAATCACACCATCACAAGCCTTCTCACAATCCTAGCTCTAATCAAACCATATAAAGATGCAGACATTGGCCATTTTGTCAAGTTATCAGAACTCTACCATACGCATTATTCCGACTGTAGCCCATTCCTCAGCACCCATCTACCCAGTTTATCAAAAAAACTGCCACCGGACCATGTTCAGTGGGCATTGCCATGGTACGAGTCAGAGGTAAACCAGGAAATCAGTGTATACCTACTGACAGCAACCAGTGCCTGTGCTGGTCCTAGAGATCGTGCCTCTGACATCATGCCAGTGTAAGCTTTAACTCACATGTCAAGGTCTGGGTGAGAAGAAAAAGCTAAAAATATCTTGACTAGGCCAGTTCCATGCAGAGTGAACTCCTGAATTATGAGGAGGTGAGAAAAGAAGAAGGGCCGGAGAATATATTTCATTCACGTCAATAGAGTTCTGGCAGAAAGAGCCCCAAATGAATAGCTTCGACTTGACAAACAGCCAGGAGTCATTTAAATGAGAGAAAACAATTGACAGGTGCGACAGTGAAGCCAAGTGAGGAAGGCGAGTTAAGAAGGATGGATTGCCCGGGGGAGCCCGGGCCACTTAGTTCTATTTACCTTCCCTATTCCTCTCCAAATGAGGAATAATAGGACTGCCTTTCAGAAACCAAATGAGGAAGACTTTGGGGTTTGACTGACAGCAGATGAGCTGGAAAGAAAATAAGGATACAAATGACCTGGTCTTAATATTCTCGAGACCGTAGCCTTGAAACAGTTTAATCCCTATTTGAAACGTGACCAAGCAAACCATGTAGTTTAGTAGTTTAGTTTCGGATGCTCCCGTTAGGGGTCGTCACAGTCGATCTTTGGTCTGCACGTATTTGATATGGCACAGTTCTTACGCCAGATGCCCTTCCTCCCCAGTTTTATCTGAGCTTGGGTTCGGCACTGAGACTGTACTGTTGCACGTAGCCCCAGTGGCCGGGGTTGGATCCCACTAGTCCTCCAGGGACCCTAAGCAAACCATGTAGTATCCCAAAGAAAAGGGTAAAGAGGGAATCCAATACTGCCTTTAAGCATCACCTGCATCATACAGGTGGCCACCATTGAAGACGAAAGTAATGAAAGCGGGTTGTTTTAACACTATCACACTCAACCGATATGCTATGTGTTATCATGCTAACCAGCTAGCATAGTAATGTGGCAAGGTCACATCAACGGTCAGATTAAGATTATAAAACTATAGGTAATTCTGCATATCGAATTGAAACAGAAAGTTGCACTGGGACTAAAGATTAAATTGAGAGTATCTACAAAATTTCAAAACAAAAGCTAATGTAGACAATCCCAAACGTAGTCCATTAGCCAAGCGACATGCTAAGGTTGCGTGCATCGTGGATCATTTATACAACTTGACCAAAGCATCAGATTCAATGCGTTAAGCTAGCAAATAAAACACCTTTAAGCCACCTTGTTTTTTAAACAGTCTCCTTATTTATCCAACGTTATCCCTGCAGGCAAAAAGGAAGTGACGAACTATAACGTTAAAACGAGAATATCTACTAAACTTGCATACTGGTGCCTATGAAATTAACGGACAGATACGAGAAGGTCTGAGTTTTTGATTTCAGCCGCATTTTAAATGTAGCTCGTTTCCTCACAGTTTATTTTTGAAATCTGATAAATATCATGAATTTTCTCAGGTGGAAGCTCAGTGTGTGTGTGTGTGTGTGTGTGTGTGTGTGTGTGTGTGACATCTCAATGTTTGTTACAAATGTTTATGTTTCTGGAAGCAGTCGCTTGTGACCCTTTAAGTCGTTCCGCTTCAGGTGTGAATTCACCATGAGGTCGCAATTTCCTCCAATAAATCTGTTACTGAGAGCGTGTCGAGTGTCGTGTCATCTGTGTGCCAACAATAAACTGTGTGTCAAACAATAACCACCACTCACTCCTTTCACCTCCAGCACTCGCCTCCGTCTTTTCCTCCTCGGTTCTCATTCTTCATCTTTCTCTTTTCTCCTTCTTCATTTTACTCTTTTCTCCTCTATTCACAGTCTTCATTTTTTGCTTTTCTCCTTCTTTCTCTTTCCCCCTTGTCCATCTTTCTCCTTTCCCCCTCCTTTCTCATTCTTAATTTTTCTCTTTTCTCATTCTTCATTTTTCTTTTTTCTCCTTCTTCTTTCTTTTTCCCTTGTCCATCTTCCTCTTTTCCTCCCTTTTACTCCTTCATTTTTCTCTTTTCTCCTTCTTTCTCTTCCCCCTTGTCCATCTTCCTCTTTTACTCCCCCTTTCTCCTTTTTCCATTTCCTCTTCTCCTTTCCCTTCACCTCCTCTTTTCTCCTTCTCCATCTTTATTTTCACCTCCATCTTCCCCTTTTTTCATCCTCCATCTTTTTCTTCTCCTCCTCTTTTCTCCTTAATCTTTTCCTTTCCTCCTCTTCTCTCCTTCTCTATCTTTTCATCCTCTCTTTTCCTTCTCCATCTTTCTATCATCTTTTCTCCTTCTCCATCATCCTCTTTTCATCCTTTCTTTTCCTTCTCTCCCCCTCTCCAACAATTATTTTCAGAAAGTCTTCCCCAACTTTCATTCATCTCTCCCCTCTCTCCACAACCCCTCAATCTTGCCCATTTCCTCCTTTCACTTTTTGGTCCCTCCATCATTTTTATTCCTTTTTCTTGTTCCTCTCAATCTTTCCCTCTCTCTCACTCACTTCCCATTTCCCATCTTTCTTGTCTGCCTTTCATTCTGTGCTCTTCAGCTGTCAGGGACACCTCCTACAATTTCATCAGCTATGTCAATTCCAGAAATGGACTTATTAGTGGCCACACACACACACACACACACTGAACTTTGTGAACCTACTATACTCCTGACATCGATAGAGCTTGGACAGATGCTGATTATCTTTCTTCTCCTGCTGAAGAGAGCAGGACGAGGTGGAGGACCTTCACCAGGCGAGACATCAGTGTAAACACTGCAAATGGAGTGAAGAGGACCAACATGGCCTGAGCCATCACCTAAATGCTCTTTCTGCTGTTTTTCTTCCACACTAACACCTCTCTCTCTCTCTCTCTCTCTGTAAGCACTTGATTAAATAAGCACAAGGTGATGGCTTCTGCAGCCAACCCACTGGACATGACAGATGAAATTGGCTCTTGTTGACACAGGAATAATGAAGAGGACTGTAGAGAAGCTGGTAGTGATCCTAATATGGAACTATTCCATGATTTTCCATCATAAAACAGCTGGTTCTCAAGCGAGAAAAATGGCTCGGATCGAGTGCTATAAATATTTCTGGCCTGGAACCAAGTGCCAGTGATGTCATGGGCTTGGAGGTGATGTCATTTCATCTCCATGCCAACGTCCTCCACCTCCATGACCACAGACGTGTTCCATGAAATCCATTACATATGAGATGCACCAAGATATATGAACACTGCACGGGGGCTATTGTTGTTTTTAAAAAAAAAAAAAATAGGGAAAAAAAAAAAAGGAATATAAAAGCATATTTAATAACTGATATTATGATATTAACTGATATTATGAATAACATTCATTATGTAAGGAATAAAACACAACATTGTGGTGTGATTGCACATTGTTATATGCGTAGCTGTTCCTGTTCCTGTTCTCACTTACGTTATAGCAGCTACTGTATAAACACTCGTTCCCTCACCAGCCTCTCTTTTTTCTCTCTCTTGTAGTTAATAAGACAAAAACGCTGCTTGTTAGCTTGTTACCGAGAACTATTAGATATTAGAACGAGCGTGTTAATATAATATGACAACGTGTTTTATTGTTTTTTTTGTAAGCAGAGCTATATTTTGGGAAAACATGTTTATTAATTCACACTTACCTCAAAATGTAAATGTAGTCGATCGGTCTAAAGTTGACTCCAAACGTATAACCGCAGAATGTACCACAGTTTCCTCAAAACATTTCTCAACATGTTGATTTCCACATCAAAAAAGTCAAAAAGAACATGCACAGCTGCTGATAATAAAAGTGTTCGAAGCCTAACAATAGACAGAGTGAACAATGTTCATAATGAAAAACATTCATGTTCTTAATTAAAGCATTAAACCATAATTAAAACAATTCCCTTTAACTTGTTGATCTTTACAGCTAAGAATAAGTCACAGGCGTGAGAATAAATCTGTCTCCAAGACAACAACTGCTCAGGCGAGAACCAGACCATCTGCGCTCTCTGATATTGTGGCCTGATTAGTCTGAATGTGTGTCGGCCGGACACGCGGTCAGAGTTTAAACGGAGAGAAAAGCCTCTACATCTCTTCGAAGAACAGGAAATGATCACAAAGTAATTATTAAAGTAGACAAACACACGCTCCTCACGTTCTTTCTAAGCCTCATTTTCGTCTCTTGGCATGCAGGAATCTTTTTGCTGACAGTTTGTCCCTGAGGAACCCACAGGGCGAACAGAATGTGTTGATATTCAGTTCAACAGCCTTATGTTCAAACTCCTCCGACATACCGGAACCCGAGGCAGGAACGAAAACGATCACAGTTTATTATGGAGCTAAAGATCATGGTTGTATCCGTACACTCTTCAAGAGTAGTTAAGGGTTCTTGGGTTCCTTGGGGTCCTACACTGAACTCACTAAAAATTATACCTAAAACAAAAAAAAAACATTTAAAAGGATTCCTCAAGCGTTCTTCACTTCCTGAGAAGTTCTGCTGAAACGAAACATTTTGTCATATTGTTCTCCAGAGACAAACCAAAGACCTGAAGCTAAAGTTCGTGCTTCTGGCTGTACATTCTTCTGAAATGAAGGGTTCTTCAAGGATCATTTGGGGTTTCGTATCTTTCTAATTGGGAAGCTTTCTATGTGGAAATCACATGTGAGGAAAGAAAATGATTCCTCAAGTGTTCTTCATTCCTGAAATGGATCTAAAGATTGTGTCAATAAACACTCATAAAATGAAGATTCCTTCAAGGATAATTAATTCAATTCAATTTTATTTGTATAGAGCTTTTAATAAGGGATATTGTCACAAAGCAGCTTTTGAGAAATAAATAAATTCAAGATATAAATTTTAGCCCTAATGAACAAGCCAGAGGCGACGGTGGCGAGGAAAAACTCCCGAAACTTTGAGAGGAACCAGACTCAAACAGGAACCCATCCTCATCTGGGTAGTGCGATTATAAATACTTCCCTTCTGTGTGCTGTATGGCCAAAAAGTGCAAATGTGTAACCAGGAAATTCATTATAGGTTTCACATGAAGTCTCTTTTGTTGAAGCTATGAACTGTTCACTGATGGAGACTTGAGCGCAAAGCTGTTTGTGGTAAATTGCAGTCCCAGAGCTATCATAGCAAAGCTGTTTGTATCAAGTGCAGTCCAGAGCAGTCTTCCTGGTTTCTAAGTGGTACCGTCCACAGTAATCTCCTGTATCTTTAGGCTGTCCGTGTTGGAGGCCATCCTCAGCAGCAGTGTGTGATTTCCAAGAGCTGACAACTCCAACCAGGAGTAGGGCATCAGGATGGATCAGGCCTAAGGTCCGGAGAGCAGAAGGGGTCAGGATCACTATCTCAGGGGTAGCACGTGTAGCTCGACAGAGAGAAAGAGACAGCATAACTAAAAGGAAGAGCCAGAAGCTAACACAGACATGAGGGCACCCTGGGAAATAAAGCATCCAGCCACTCCACCGTCAACAAACCTGTGTGAACGCGTGAGAGTGAGGAGATCCAAACATCCCAGTTCATCACAACACTCTGTGCCCCTGAACCCTCCACATCTGCTCTTTTACCTAAGAAAAAAAAATTAAGTTTTTATCTTCCTAATGGTGTTCTACATGGACCCAGCAACACTGTTTTCCCATCAGAAAAGGAAAGCTAAGCTTTTAGGAAGCTAAGAACTCCAATGAAATTTTAAAGAACCTGCAAAGAACCACTTTTTTTTTTATATAAGTGTAAAATGAAAGGTGCCAGAAAGTTTCTTTAGACTGTTGCCATAGAAGAATGAACCATTATGTGGCTTCCTAAAGAACCTTTTAACGATCGGTGCCACAGACAACCATAAATGTTAGCTAACTGTTAACACCAAAACATGGCTAATAACTCATTTTTAGATATTCAGTGCAGAGGGTTAGGGTTGCTTGAAAACTACATCCTACACTTTTAGACAAGGGTTCTTCAGTTGTCCTTCTAGGGGAACATTTGGAGGGTCCATGTAGAACCCAGTGGAGTGGAGCAGAAATCGTATCACAGGCTAGAACAGGAACACGGCTCGAGACGGGAGGACTGGGGCTGCGATTGTAGCACACCAGAAACGTGTACAGAAACGTGTACGTGGGGTGGAGTCAAAAGAACCAAAATGGAAGATAGTGTGTTGTGGAAAGATTCCTGATGTTTCAACTTGGAACCCACTTGGAACAAAGTTGCTAACATTTCAAAACTGCAGTATAACACCAATTAATTAACCCTGAAGGTATGTATTACCTTCTTGAATTTTATCTCACTTCAATTATTTTATTCTTATTTTCCTTATTACGCTGTTTGTTTGTATGTACAGTATGTATGTATGTTTGCACTAACACTCACATTTCCTACCAGGGTTTAATCAAACGTCATCTTTTACCTTATTTTACTATAATTATTGACAGTAACACATTCTTTTATAAAAGTTCAGGTTCCAATCAGCAGCTCCAGTAGCTGCCAGGCTCATTTATTTAAAAAAAAAGCTTTAACCATAACATCTCGGCTAAAATTAGCAGCGGTCAAGCCTGAGGTTTTGCGCTAATGACCGGAGGGACGCGAGTTCAAATCTCAGCACTGTCACAAAGCCAGGGCTGGACCCCCGAGCAGACATTTAACCCTCAACTGCTCAGCTGTATGATTCGATTAGACAATGCATCAGTCTTTTTTCGATTAAAGCATGACTCAGATTTTTTTTTTTTGAGCACTTCCTGCAAGTTATTTAAGCTTCTAGATCTTTTATAGCCCAGTGCAGTTGAATTGGGTTGTGACTGGCCAGGACGTGTTGATTAATTTTCTATAACAGCAGCTCTGACAGTAGTGTAGCTGCACATCACAGGTTGTTGTTAATATGTTGGGGGGAAAAAGTATGACGTGTCGTGTTTTAATACCTGTGTCTGACAAATAAAGGAGGAATAAAACACTCAGTGTTGTGCTGTTATAGGAAAATAATCAGTTTCACAGAGGTAACAGTAACTCTACTTCAACACACAGTCTCAGCGTTGATTATTTTCCTATAACAAACACCAAAATAACATTAACATCTGGATACCTTGTAAATATAAGTTTCTAGCTGACAGTTGTATGATTTTGAACCAAAATGTTTTATTCTTCATTAAGCTTTTAGCTTTAAACAATTTTTAAAAATATTTTAAAGAAGAAAACGTCATATATCTGACCTTCTTTTGACTCCTCAGGAGCTCCGCCAAGCTGACCTAAAATTTCTCCTTTTTTTTTATATTAATCCAGTCTTATATTATAACTTTTTATAGTATCTACAGTAGCTGATAGTATTCTATAATATTCTCATTCGAAACGCCTTTTATATCGCTAGTTTTATTTGTTTTCCAGAACACCCGCTTCTAGCCGGTTAGCCCATTAGCATCGCTAGCCCGTTAGCCCAGCTACCACAAGTTTGTTCACGTTTCTCACACGGATTATCTCTGTTGTACTACTGCTATAAAACACTATGTCGGTGGTGTGTCTGCCTTTGAGTGCAGGTGAGGATACATTCGAGCTGCACTCGGTGGAGCTGGAGCTGGAGGCCGTGGTGAAGCAGATCCGCGACCTACAGGTGAAGCAGGCCCAGCTGCGACAGCGGAAAGCCGCGCTGGAATCATCCCGGATTGACGCTCACCTGTTTCAGGTAAAGTCGCGGCGGGAAACAAACACTCCCACAACCTCACCTCCGCGCACTTCTCTGTCCAGGTCCAGTGCAGCAAGGACGCAGCCCGCCCAGGTTTCGTTCACTCCGGCGCCGGGGCACCACGGAGCCTGGATGCAGCAGCAGCAGCGGAAGACACGAGCCAGGCCCGTACTGATGGCCTGCACCCAAGCAGAGACGGAGCAGCGGTCCTCTCGGACAACATTTCCAGGACACTACGCACCATCTGACTGGTAAGTCAGTTACAATAGCTACTGTTCAACTCATCAGACTGATACAAGTGCACACATAGCTCGTCTTATAGAAACTGTGTCTGTTCCCTGAATAGTGAGATCAAAGAATAAATTCACTAAAAGTTCTCGAAGTAATCTAATCACCATTAAACCTGAAAAAGGCCAAACAGGTAAACAAAAACAATTTCTAAAGTTTG